>CAJQZJ010000909.1:1877094-1893167 GCA_907164525.1 Lophiomys imhausi
AAAAATGTTAATAGAATCATTTGATGTTCAGTCCCTTTGTGCTCAGCTATTTAGATGTCCTACGAAGTTCATAGACAGAAGCTGATCTTCAGAACTTTACTGAAGATCTGGCTGGAGTAGTCTGTGGAGCTGAACGATCTTAGCGATTTTGAGTTGTTGTGGTTATAGACTTTTGAGGAAACTGCTATTGAAGAAGTCTGCAAGGCTGGATCATCTGGGCCACTCGTCTTCTTTGGTGTCTGATCTGTTTTCTGCTGAGGTTTCCGTTGTCCAGTTGTCCCTGGATTCCTTGAATGGATGCTTTAAATCTCCTGGAAAGATAAGAACAGAGCCCTGCCCTAATCCTAACTCTGGGACAATTACCTTTTTTTTTGGGGGGGGTCAGGTAATATTTTTCCTGGAGCAAATTTGGTTTTTTGATAATATATAAAGTATTACCTTTCAATCCGGATTAAAGAAGAAATTATTTTGATATTTTGGAGCTAAACAAACCTTTAGTGTATATATTTTGAGATCTCAAAGGACAATTTGTTTGAATTGCAGCCTGCCTTTTGTAAGTAGCTTTTAAACTTAAATCTTTCCAAATCCTATGTGCCTGTCTCTGCATTCTAAATTTTGGGATCAAAGACATGTGGTTTCCAACTGATGGGATTAAAGATGTGCTCCTCCACCCCTGGATCAAAGTTTTTCTCTGTTTAGAGTTTGTTTTGTATCAGGTGGCCTTGAGCTCTGAGATCTGCCTGTTTCTGTCTCTAGTGTGTTGGGATTAAGGGTGTATTCTTCCCCAATGATGTGACTAAGGGTGTGCACAATCACCACCCTGTTTCTTGTAACTCTAGAATTTATAAGACAACTAACTCTATAGTGATCCTCCTGTCTCTGCTGGAGGTAAAGGCATGGGCTAACACCATGCATTATTTTACCTTAGCTCTAAGTTTTTTCAACTCTTGGAGGTTTGTAAAACCAGGTTGAACAGCTGTCACCTTTAATTTATTTACAGTGTTTTAAACCTGTTACCTGCTTTTTAATGCCAAACCATGGAAATAGCCTATACCTCTACAAAAAAAAAAACCAAAAAACAAAAAAAAACTTTTAAGCTGCTATCAAGTTTGTGTAATCTCTGTAGCCACCTGCAGTCTAACATTCTAATCTGAAATTAAGGCCATTTTCTTTTCATGCCAGTAAGGTAAATTATAGTTTGAAAATTTTATATTGTATTTTTATTATGTTTTTAAGCTTATTAATTCTTTTCTTAAAATAGTATTATTTATTTCTAGAACATAGTTTCCTCCCTCCTCCCCTCTTGGCCCCTCCCTTCATCTCTCCTTCCCTCCCTCTCTCCTTCCCTCCCTCCCTCCCTCCCTCCCTTCCTCCCTCCCTCCCTCCTTGTTCCTCTACTTGGTACTCTCCTTCTCCTCAGATGAGGTGGGTCCTCACATATCATACTCCCTCAGATCTTGCGTCATGTGAGGCCCAAGAGCTTACACTCGTACTGGAGCTTGATAAGGCACACCATCTAGGGTGTGGGGTTCCACTAACCTGCAGCAGATTCCATGACTCACTGGTGGGTAGAATTTTTCCTAGGATAGATATGCTAGGTTCCTGTCTATTTGGGTGTGTGGATTGTAGGATAGTTATCCTCTGATGTACGGTTAATATCCATTTGTAAGGGAATACATACCATGTTTATCTTTCTGGGACTGCGTGAGCTCACTTAGGATGAGCTTTTCTAGTTCCATCCATTTGGTTTTGAATTGCATGATTTTCTCATTTCTGATAGCTGTGTAGTATTCCATTGTGTATATGTACCACAGTTTTTTTATCCATTCTTCAGTTGATGGACATCTGGGTTGTTTCCAGTTTCTGGCTATTACAAATAAAGCTGCTATGAACATTGTTGAGGCAATGTCCTTTTGGTTTCTTTTCAGATCTTTTGGATATATGCCCAAGAGGGGTATGGCTGGGTCTTGAGGTAGATTTATTCCCAATTTTCTAAGATATCTCCAGATTGATTTCCAAAGTGGTTGCACAAGTTTGCAGTCCCACCAGCAATGGGGGAGTGTTCCCCTTTCTCCACATCCTCGCCAGCATGTGCTATCATTTGAGTTTTTGATCTTAGCCATTCTGACAGGTGTGAGATGGAATCTCAGAGTTGTTTTAAGTTGCATTTCCCTGATAACCAAAGATGTTGAACATTTCCTCAAATGCCTCTCAGCCTTTAGAGATTCCTCTTCTGTGAATTCTCGGTTTAGCTCTGTACCCCATTTATTGATGGGGTTATTTGATTTTTTGGTGTTTAATTTCTTCAGTTCTTTATATATTTTGGATATTAGCCCTCTGTCAGATGTTGGGTTGGTGAAGATCCTTTCCCACTCTGTAGGCTGCTGTTTTGTTCTAAGGACAGTGTCCTTTGCCTTACAGAAGCTTTTCAATTTTATAAGGTCCCATTTATTGATTGTTTGTTTTAGTGCCTGAGCTATTGGTGTTCTATTCAGGAAGTTGCTACCAGTGCCAATGATTTCAAGGCTTTTTCCCACTTTCTCTTCTATTAATGTTAGTGTGTCTGGATTTATGTTGAGGTCCTTGATCCACTTAGACTTAAGTTTTGTACAGGGTGATAAGTATGGATCTATTTGCATTCTTCTACATGTTGACATCCAGTTAGACCAGCACCATTTATTGAAGATGCTTTCCTTTTTCCATTGTATGTTTTTGGCTTCTTTATCAAAAATTAAGTGACCATACATGTGTGGGTTTATTTCTGGGTCTTCCATTCGATTCCATTGGTCAACTGGTCTGTTTCTATACCAGTACCATGCTGTTTTTATTACTATTGCCCTGTAGTACAGCTTGAAATCCGGGATGGTGATACCTCCAGATGTTCTGTTATTGTACATGATTGATTTAGCTATTCTGGGTCTTTTTTTATTCCATATGAAGTTGAGAATTGTTTTTTCCAGATCTGTAAAAAATTGAGTTGGTATTTGGATAGGAATTGCATTGAATCTGTATATTGCTTTTGGTAAGATTGCCATTTTTATTATGTTGATCCTACCTATCCATGAACAAGGGAGATCTTTCCATCTCCTGATATCTTCTTCAATTTCTTTCTTCAGGGTCTTGAAGTTCTTATCATACAGGTCTTTCACTTGCTTGGTTAGAGTTACCCCCAGGTATTTTATATTATTTGTGGCTATTGTGAAGGGTGTTGATTCCCTTATTTCTTTCTCAGCCCGTTTATCTTTTGTGTAAAGAAGGGCTACTGATTTTTTTGAATTGATTTTGTATCCGGCCACCTTGCTGAAGGAGTTTATCAGCTGTAGAAGTTCTCTGGTGGAATTTTTGGGGTCACTGATGTATACTATCATATCATCTGCAAATAGGGATACTTTGACTTCTTCCTTTCCAATTTGTATCCCCTTGATCTCTTTTAGTTGTCTTATTGCTCTAGCTAAAACTTCAAGTACTATGTTGAAGAGATATGGAGAGAGTGGGCAGCCTTGCCTTGTCCCTGATTTTAGGGGAAATGCTTTAAGTTTCTCTCCATTTAGTTTGATGTTGGCTATTGGCTTGCTGTAAATTGCTTTTATTATTTTTAAGTATGGTCCTTGTATGCCTGATCTCTCTAAGACTTTTATCATGAAAGGGTGCTGTATTTTGTCAAAAGCTTTTTCAGCATCCAAGGAGATGATCATGTGGTTCTTTTCTTTCAGCTTGTTTATGTGGTGGATTACATTGATGGATTTTCTAATGTTGAACCACCCCTGCATCCCTGGGATGAAGCCTACTTGATCATGGTGTATGATACTTTTGATGTGATCTTGGATCCGGTTTGCAAGTATTTTATTAAGTATCTTTGCATCCACGTTCATAAGGGAAATTGGTCTGAAATTTTCTTTCTCCGTTGGGTCTTTGTGAGGTTTAGGTATCAGGGTAACTGTGGCCTCATAGAATGTGTTTGGCAGTATTCCTTCTGTTTCTATGTTGTGGAAGAGTTTGAAGAATATTGGTGTTAGCTCTTCTTTGAATGTCTGGTAGAATTCTGTGCTGAAACCATCTGGGCCTGGGCTTTTTTTGGTTGGAAGACGTCTAATGACTTCTTCTATTTCCTTAAGGGTTATAGGACTGTTTAATTTGTTTACCTGTTCTTGATTTAACCTTGGTAGGTGGAATCTATCAAGAAAATTGTCCATTTCATTTAGATTTTCCAATTTTGTGGAGTACAAGTTTTTGAAGTAGGACCTAACGATTCTTTGGATTTCCTCAATGTCTGTTGTTATTTCCCCCTTTTCATTTCTGATTTTGTTGATTTGGGTATTTTCCCTCTGCCTTTTAGTTAGTTTAGCTAAGGGCTTGTCTATTTTGTTGATTTTCTCAAAGAACCAGCTCTTGGTTTTGTCGATTCTTTGTATTGTTCTTTTTGTTTCTAAGTTGTTGATTTCAGCCCTGAGTTTGATAATTTCCTCTCGTCTGCTCCTCTTGGGAGTGTTTGCTTCTTTTTGTTCTAGCTCTTTCAGGTGTTCTTTTAGGTGGCTAGTATAGGAATTCTCCAGTTTCTTTTTGAAGGCACTTAGAGCTATAAACTTTCCTCTTAGCACTGCTTTCAATGTGTCCCATAAGTTTGGGTATATTGTGCCTTCATTTTCATTGAGTTCTAAGAAGACTTTAATTTCTTTTTTTATTTCTTCCCTGACCCAGAGGTCATTGAGGAGAGAGTTGTTCAGTTTCCATGTTTTTGCAAGCACTCTGTTGTTTTTGTTACTGTTGAAGCCTAGCTTTATTCCATGATGGTCTGATAAGTTACAAGGAGTGATTTCAATTTTCCTGTATCTGTTGAGGCTTGCTTTGTGACCGACTATATGGTCGATTTTGGAGAAGGTTCCGTGAGGTGCCGAGAAGAAAGTGTATTCTTTTGTTTTTGGGTGAAATGTTCTATAGATATCAATTAGGTCCATTTGATTCATGACATCTGTGAGGTTCATTATTTCTCTGTTTGGTTTCTGCATTGTTGATCTGTCCAGTGGTGAGAGTGGTGTGTTGAAGTCTCCCACTATTAATGTGTGAGGTTCAATGTGGGATTTGAGCTTCAGTAGTGTTTCTTTAATGAATGTGGGTGGTCTTACATTTGGGGCATAGATGTTTAGTATTGAAATTTCATCTTGGTGGATTTTTCCTTTGATGAGTATATAGTGTTCTTCCCCATCTCTTTTGATTAATGTTGGCTGAAAATCCAATTTGTTGCATACTAGAATTGCTACTCCAGCTTTTTTCTTGGGTCCATTTGCTTGGTATATCTTTTTCCAGCCCTTTACTTGGAGATAATGTCTGTCTTTTTTGCTGAGGTGTGTTTCTTGTAAACAGCAGAATGTGGGATTCTGTTTTCGCATCCATTCTGCTAGCCTGTGCCTTTTTATTGGGGAATTGAGTCCATTGATGTTGAGAGATATTAATGACCAGTGATTGTTACTTCCTGCCATCTTGATGTTGGTAGAAATAGTGTGTGAGTGAGCTTCTTTCCTTTTGTTTTTGCTGCAGGCATGCTATTTGCTTCCTGTGCTTTCTTGTGTGTAGTTAACCTCTTTGGGTTGAAGTTTTCCTTCTAACATCTTCTGTAGAGCTGGATTTGTGTACAGATATTGTTTGAATTTAGCTTTGTCATGGAATATCTTGTTTTCTCCATCTATGTTGATTGACAATTTTGCAGGGAATAGTAGTCTGGCCTGGCATTTGTGGTTTTTTAGGGTCTGCAAGATGTCTGTCCAGGCCCTTCTGGCTTTTAGAGTCTCTGAAGAAAAGTCAGGTGTGATTCTGATAGGTTTGCCATTATATGTTACTTGACCCTTTTCCCTAGCAGCTTTTAAAATTCTTTCTTTGTTCTGTACATTTAGTGTTTTGATTATTATGTGGCGGGAAGATTTTCTTTTCTGGTCTAATCTATTTGGGGTTCTGTAAGCTTCTTGTACAGTTATAGGCATCTCTTTTTTTTAGATTTGGGAAATTCTCTTCAATGATTTTGTTGAAGATATTTTCTGGTCCATGGAGGTGGGACTCTTCTCTTTCTTCTATTCCTATTATTCTGAGATTCCGTCTTTTCATTGTGTCCTTGATTTCCTGAAGGTTTTGTGTCAGGACTTTTTTAGATTTGACATTTTCTTTGACAGATGTATCCATTTCTTCAATTTTATCCTCTGAGCCTGAAATTCTTTCTTCCATCTCTTGTATTCTGTTGGTGATGCTAGTGTCTGTAGTTCCGATTCTTTTCTTAAGGTTTTCCAGTTCTATGGATGTCTCAGATTGGATTTTCTTCATTGCTTCAACTTCCCTTTTCAGGTCTTCCATTCCTTTAAGTGCTTTATTCATTTCCATCACCTCCTTTGCAGTACTTTGTTGTTGCTCTCTGAGGTATTTGATTTCCTCCCTTAGGCCTTCTATTATTAGTATAAGCGTAGGATTAAGGTCATTTTCCTTTGCTTCAATTGGGTTCAGCTGTCCAGAGTTGTCTGTAGCATTATTGCTAGGATCTGGAGACATCCTATTGTTTTGGTTTTTTTTTACCATGTTCTTGCGCTGACCTTTTGTCATCAGATGGACCCAGGTGTTATCTGTTTGTTTCTTTTGTTACCTGACCTTGGTGCTCAGGAAAACTCCCTGCCCTGGGGGTTGGCTGATCCTGAGATCCTGGTGTTTACCTCCAGATGGCGGGCAGATTCCTGTAATAGACTGACTGGCTCTCGGAGAGGAGGGTGGCTGCTGCTCTCCTCAACTGCTTGTGACCCAATTGGACCAATATAGAGGGGATTGGAGTGGGGAGAGGGCTAGCCTCTGAGGACCTGGGAGCTGACAGGTCTCCTCAGAAAGGCAGGTAGAGCTGTGGTTGGGTCTGTGTTCTCCTCTCACTGACCCAGTCGTTCTGGCTCCCCAGCTGGGCTGACTATGCAGGCAGAGAGCTCCACCCACAACAGATGCCGGCTCAGTGTGCCTGTTGCTGACTGCCTCAGATGCTTGGGTGCTAGGGTGTGTGACCCACCCACCCCAGTATTTGTGGAGAACACACTGTCCCGGGCTCTGTTTGCAGGCAGTCTTGGCTCCTAATTGCTTTGCTGTAACTGGGTTAGGTCTCTGCCTCTCCGCTACAGTGCACACTGTGCCACCATGTTGGAAACTCCGGAAAAAAATAATCTCACTTACCTTTGCTCTTGTGGTGCGGCTCGAGTGCAGGCTGGATATCAGGCCGACAGGCGGGGCCGCTGGTCTGTGGCTGGAGCCATGGGCTGGATCCGCTCCTGGGCTAGATCTCTAGCCAGAGCTCCTCTCCAGACCGGTGACGGAGCTGGCTGATCTCAGGGTTGTGTTCCCGGGAACTGCGTGGGCTCTTTTACCTGGTGACCGGTCTCAATGTTCGCTGTGGGCATTCAGACACCGTCTGTGCTTCACTGTAGGCTAGGGGACCTCACATTCACTCCACAATGACTAATCTCATTCACCTACTACTCAGATGCACTGCTCTATGGTCGGCGCCATCTTGGATCCCTGGATGATATTTTTGATGTGTTCTTGGATTCGGTTTGCCAGTACTTTTTTGAGTATTTTTGCATTAATGTTCATGAGGGAGATTGGTCTGAGGTTCTCCTTCTTAGTTGAGTCTTTGTGTTGTTTAGGTATCAAGGGGATTATGGCTTCATAGAATGAGTTTGGCAAAGTTCCTTCTCTTTCTATTTTTTGGAATAGTTTGAGGAGTATTGGTATTAGCTCTTTTTCACTGTCTGGCAGAATTCTGCATTAAAACCATCTGGCTTTTTTTTTTTTTTTTGGTTGAGAGACTCTTGATAACTGCTCTATTTCCTTAGGGTTTATGAGACTGGTTAATATTTTTCTTCTCCTGATTTAACTTTGGTAGGTGGAATCTATCAAGAAAAGCATCTATTTTCATTTAGATTTTCCAATTTCATGGAGTACAGGCTTTTGAAGTTAGGTCTTATAATTGTTTGGGTTTTCTCAGTGTCAGTTGTTATGTCCCCCTTTTCATTTCTGATTTTGTTGATTTGGATACTGTCTCCCTACCTTTTAGTTAGTTTGGCTAAGGGTTCATCTATTGTATTGATTTTCTCAAAGAACCAGCTCTTGGTTTCATTGATTCTTTCTATTGTTCTCGTTGTTTCTAATATATTGATTTCAGCCCTGAGTTTGATTACTTCTTGCTGTCTCCCCCCCCCCCCCTTGGCCTGTTTGGTTCTTTTTTTTTTTTCTAGAGTATTCAGATGTGCTTTTAAATTACTAGTATGAGATTTCTCCAATTTCTTTATGAAGGTGCTTAGTGCTATGAACTTTCCTCTCAGCACTGCTTTCATTGTGTCCCATAAATTTGGGTGTGCTGTTTCTTCATTTTTATTGAATTCTAAAAACTTTTTAGTTTCTTTCTTTATTTCTTCCCTGACCCAGGGGTAATTGAGTAGAGAGATATTCTGTTTCCATGAGTTTGTAAGCTTTCTGTTGTTTCTGTTGCTGCTGAAGTCCAACTTTAATCTGTAGTAATTCGATAAGATACAAGGGGTTATTTCAACTTTCTTGTATCTGTTGAGGCTTGCGTTGTGACTAAGTATATGGTCAATTTTGGAGAGGGTTACGTGAGGTGCTGAGAGGAAGATATATTCTTTTGTGTTTGGATGAAATGTTCTGTAGATATCTGTTAGGTCCATTTGATTCATGATGTCTCTTAGTTTCACTATTTCTCTGTTTAGTTTCTATCTTGATGATCTGCCCACTGGTGAGAGTCGGGTGTTGAAGTCTCCCACTATTATGTGTGGGAATTAATGTGTGGTTTAAACTTTAGTAATGTTTCTTTTATAAATGAGGGTGCCGTTGCATTTGGGGCATAAATGTTCAGAATTGAGACATTGTCAAGGTAGATTTTTCCTTTAATGATTATGAAGTGTCCCTCCCCATCTCTTTGATTAATTTTAGTTGAAAGTCTACTTTATTGGGTGGGCTACTCCTGCTTGCTTCTTGGGTCAATCTGCTTGGAAAACCTTTTTTTCCAGCCCTTTACCTTGAGTAATGTCTATCTTTGTTGCTGATAATGTCTACCTTTGTTGTTGAGATGTGTTTTTTGTATGAAGCAGAATGATGGATCCTGTTTTTGAATTTATTCTGTTAGCCTGTGTCTTTTTATTGGGGAATTGAGTCCATTGATGTTGAGAGATATTAGTGACCAATGATTGTTAATTTCTGTTATTTTGATGTTAGTGGTGATAGAGTGTGTGCATGCGTTTTTGTCTTTTTTTGTTTTGGGAATTATTTATTTTCTGTGTTTTCATGGGTGTAGTTAGCCTCCTTGGGTTGGAGCTCTAGTGCTGGGTTTGTAGATAGGTATTGTTTAAATTTGGTTTTGTCATAGAATATCTTGTTTTCTCCATCTATGGTGATTTAAAGTTTTGCTGGGTATAGTAGTTTGGGCTGACATCTGTGGTCTCGTAGAGTTTGTAAAATATCTTCCCAGGTCCATTTGGCTTTAAGAGTGTTTGTTGAGAAGTAAGGTGTAATTCTGATAGGTCTGCCTTTATATTTTACCTGACCTTTTTCCCTTACAGCTATAATATTCTTTCTTTGTTCTGTACATTCAGTGTTTTGATTATTATGTGACAGGAGGAATTTCTTTTTTGGTTCAGTCTATTTGGTGTTTTGTAAGCTTCTTATATGTTTATAATCATCTCTTTCTTTAGGTTAGGGAAGTTTTCTTCTATGATCTTGATGAAAATATTTTCTGGGCCTTGAAGCTGGGAGTCTTATCCTTCTTCTACTCCTATTATTCTTAGGTTTGGTCTTTTCATGGTGTCCCAGATTTCTTGAATGTTTTGTGGCAGGAACTTCTTAGATTTAACATTTTCTTTGACCAATGTATCAGTTTCTTCAATTGTATCTTCAAGGCCTGAGATTTCTCTTCCATCTCTTGTATTCTGTTGGTGATGCTTGTGTCTGTAGTTCCTGTTCTTTTTACAAGGTTTTCGATCTCCAGGTTTGCCTCAGTTCATGTTTTCTCTATTCCTTCTATTTTTATTTTCAGATCTTGGACATTCTTCTCCTGTTTGTTTGTTTTTTTCCTGTATTTCTCTGAGGGATTTATTCATTTCATTCATCTGTTTGATTATATTTTCTGTATTTCTCTGAGGGTTTCATTCATTTCCTTTTTTAAGGTCTCTATAATTTTTTAACATCATATTTAAGGTAGTTTTCTTGCACTTCAGGTGTGTTAGGATATCCAGGGCTTGCTGTAGTAGGATATCTGGGTTCCAGTGGTCCCATATGGCCCTCCGTGTTTTTGCTTGTGTTCCTACGCTGTCCTTTAGCCATTTGGTTGGTCCTTGTGTTGTTAGGTCTAGTGGTTCCTGATGGTAGTAGGCCTCTGGGATTGCAGGTAGAGCTGGTAGGTCCGGATGGCAGCAGGCCTCTGGTTTTCCTGGGTGGCAGTACGCCTCCTGGTGGTTCCTGATGGCAACCTGTCTCTGGGGTTGGAGACAAAGATGGCGCCCCAGAGATGGGGTGCAGAGGGGAAGGGGCAGTCTGCACAGCCATGGGGTCTGTTGGTTTGAACCTCCAGGAAAGGGGGTGGGAGGGGTGCCTTACCTGGTGGTCTCAGAAATGGCTGCCTCAGTTTGGGATTGCAAATAGAGGTGACTCTAGGGGGATGGGGGATGGAAGTGAAGGAGCAATCCAAACTGCTGTGTGGTTTGCCCACTCTGGTGGTTCCTGATGGCCAGCTGGGTCTGGGGTTGCAGGCAGAGATGATGCCCAGGAAATGAGTTACGGAGTCAGGGGGCAGACCACATGGCTATAGGGCCTGCTTGTGTGACCTGGTGGTCCTAGATGGCTGCCTGGATCTGGGGTTGCAGGCAGAAATGGCACATGGGCACAGAAGGGAGCTGTTTATTTCTTTTAAAGATATGTTGCAAACATCTCATGTCTATTAGATATGCATTGTCCAGAACTTGGCCATGGCTTGTTCAAGGAGGTAGAGGAGAGAAACACAAGTCCTATTTCAGGTGGCCATAGAGCCCAGTAAGGAAAATCAAGTGTTGGGCTATCAAGATGGCTCAGTGTGTAAGGTACTTATTTACTGCTAAGTTGAAGAACCTGAGTTTGATCTAGAATCCATGTAGTAGGAGAAAAAAAAATGACTCCAGTAAGTTGTTCTCTGAACACATACATATTCACAGAGACACTGTAAAAAAAAATAAAAAGTATTCTGTTATTCTGGAGAATGGATGATGGGGGACCACTAATGCTTTTGTCTGTAAAACGTGAAATGAAACTGAATGTATGTGGTGGCTCACATCTGTAATGCAAGCACTTGGCAGGAGGAGGCAGGAGGATTACCGTGAGTCTGAGTGTACAGAGTGAGACCCTGTTTCACTGTCTGCTCCACCAAAAAAAATGTCAAAGACATTTCTTAAGCCCTTGATTGTTTCTAAGCAAGAGAATAGGGCAGTCTTTATCCTTATGATTAGACTTGGCCCAAAGGATCTGGATTCCAAGATCAGAAAACCATGAGCTGTGAAACTTTTCCCTCTCTGATAAGAACCACTCCAGGGTACTCAACATTTGATGCTTGATACCCTTGTTTCCAAAGTATCGATACCCTTGTTTCCAAAGTACTCCCCAAACTTTTATTTTTAAATCAACTTAGCTTATTGCATGCTAATTACTTCTGAATCTAGATGTGTCTGCCTCCCCAATTATCTGTTCTTCCCTGGGCGGGGACTCTGTTCTGTGTCTGACTCATGGTAGGTACTCAGTAAACATTGGCTGAGCGCTGTGTGGGGAATTGTCATCTGGAAGAGGTGATATGTGGGCTGATCCTGACACCCACTCCCAGTCCCCAGCTCTGATTTCAAACTGTCCTGAACTCTGACCTTTCCTTGTGAACTAATTGGCTGTGCAGGGGAGAGAATCTGAGTAACAGCAGAGTTGTCAACAGCCAGGATCATCATGCCCGCCATAGTTACTCTCAGTGGTAACCACACAGTCCTTTCATGTTTCAAGAAATAGTTCCGTCTCTTAATGGGGTGTTAGTCATGGCGGTGGCCAGGTGATAGAAACACCATATGGGATTGGAGTATTGGCAACTTGGCAACCCCTTCTCTGCCACACTATCTCCTCAGCTGAAGGACTGAAGAGTCCACCAAAGACTTCTGTTGTGTGGTATGGGACACAAGACCATTGGACCTGTTCGAGCCTCAGTTTCCCTTGACAGATTTGGAGTTGATCAGTTGTTTTCTGATCCTTAATAGAGGGGGCTCTTATATATCTTTTAACATTTGTATTGTTTATAAAGCAAACGTTTAGGCCTAGTAAAGGCCATTGATGAGATCTTGGTGTGTGTGAAGGACATCTGCTCACTTGTTTCTCCCTGCCTTCTTCCCCAGAAGCTCCCCCTCCCTCAAAGACAGGGTCTTCATCTTACTGTAGAGTTTAGGAACTAGATCTGAAGATTAGGTTCACCTTGAACTCACAGAGCTATGTCTGCCTCTGCCTCCCAAGTGCTGGGACTCAAGGTGAGTATCATTATACCTGTCTTCCAGGAAGTTCTTCAGGAAATCTCAGAGCACCATAGAGCATATTTGTGAAGTCCTGCACCATGTGGTATTCAAGGGTCTCCAGGATAGGACTGAACAGGAGATGAACTCACCACTCATGTCTCAAATGAGTATCTACTTCCCTTTTACTCAGTGTTCAAATCTCTACCTCACCTCTCTTTCTCATCTGAAACCCGAGTATCTGTCAGGCGTTCTGGGTGAGTCAAAGTCTCACAAATCCCTGGGGAGCTCATGGGAGCAGGGCACCTACCAGTATTGCTTGAGCGTGGGACCTTTCCAGTTTCCTGACACTTGTTTCAGGGTAGTGTAAAATTCCTCACCCAACACACTAAGGTGCCTATAACAAAGGACAGATGAGCAGGAGAAAAGGTTATGCATTTATTTGATGTAAGCTTTCCACCACAAATGATCGTTCAGAAATGACGAGCTGAAGAAGCTAAGGAACCTGCACTTTTATGAATGGCCAGTGCACTTGTGATCAGAGGACTAGGCAGGTCTGTTCAGTGGCTTTCTTTGTCTGTATCTTAAAGGATGGCCTCTCTCATTCTGGAGCTAGTGTCCAGAACCTCATGCGTGCTGTACAAAGATCCACTCTATCACTGAGACGTAACCTTAGCCACTGTGGGAGGTATGTTTGGGGTGTGTCCTTAACCACAGCATTCATCTTTTCCTGGGAGTAGCTGGAGACTAAGCGGAAAGGTGAGGGCCTTGGGGACAGTTCTGCCTCCTAGGCTTTGGCAGGGGGAAGAGGGGTTGCTCTGTGTGCACAGTCACCTGAATCTTCCAGACTCCTATCTACTTCTTTCCCATCATTCCCCTTGGGCTGTCTTCTCCACACTCCTTTCCAATCTGCTCCCAAGCCCTTCTTTCCTCGCCCACATTTTTTGCTCCCTATCTTTGCCTCTCCATCCCGTTCTCTATTAAAAAAAAAAAACAACAAAATCAATCCACAGAGCGATTAGATTTGCAAATGAGCGGGCAGGAAACTGGGAACAAAGGGAACCAGAGCTGAAGAAGGAGCAGGTATAATTACTGTAATTAACTCCAGCAGCAGGGACACAGCCCCTCCTCTGCGGCTGGGAGGTGTTGAGAGGCGGGCACTGCAGGGGAGGCTGAGGGGAGCAGGCTGCCAGGGAACTCAGACATTGCCCCCTCCGTGTGGTTGAGACGTTCCCACAGGCTGGGGAGGCTCCACCCAGAGCAGGTGCCTCTCTGATATAAGGATCCCTTTCCTCGGTCTCCACAGAAACATGTTGGAGGTGATCCAGGCTCAGGCAATAAGATGTGATCATTTGTGGGAGAGTGGGGTGTGTGTGGACATAGAGAACAAAGTCCCCTCTCTCAGGTGGACATGCTGCCCTTCACCTTCTTTAGGACAGTCTGAGAAGATGGCTATGCTTTCCCCAGAATCCAAACATTTTTAGAGACCGTAAAGGAGGGACATGTCTCTGACCTCACCACATCGCTGTATCTATGTTCCCCAGTCCCAAAATATATTTCAGTACTGTATATTTCCCTTCACAGGTGAGGTTGTCCCTTTTCTGCTTTCTCAAGTGGCATTTGACGGATAGTTGTGAACTTTTATGACACACTTAAAAAAACAGCTACTTCTGTGGAATCTGTACTTGAAAGCCCATAGTTCCTATCTTGTCTATGAACTTAATCTCACTGTTATAATTTGAATGTGTCCCAGAATCCATGTGTTGGGAATTCATATGTTGATGGTATTTGGGGAGGTGCAATGGCTATTCTTGGTGGTTAGCTTGACTATATCTGGAATTAATTAAAATCCGAAGGTTTAGGTGCACCTGTGAAAGATTGTTACTTAATTAAATCATTTGAAGTGGGAAGACCCAATTTTAAACCAGATCTTTTGAGGTGGGAAGATATGCTTTTAATCTTGGCCACACCCTCTGCTGGAAGCCTATATAAAGTTCTTGCTCTCACTGGCAAGTCCATTCCTTCACTGGCATTAGAGCCTACTTCTTCTGGATTCCAATGTATACTAAAGACCAGCTGAGACATCATTCCAGTCTTGTGGGCTGGTTTCTTGGGCTTTTCAATGGTGGACCGCTGAATTAACTAGACCACAGTCTGTAAGCCACTCTAATAAATCTTTTGTGTGTGTGTGTGTGTGTGTGTGTGTGTGTGTGTGTGTATTTCTATAAGTTCTGTTTCTCTTGAGAATACTGAGCAAAACAGGAGGTAAATAAGTTGATATGCTTGAAGTATTCTCCCTTGCCTCCATGCAAAGGGTTATATGTTGAAAACTTGGTTCCTAGTTGTTGGCACTGTTGAGTGGTGATTGGATCAGTAACATCATCAGTATGTTAATTCATCAATGAGCTCATGGCTGAATGGACTGTTGGGAGGTGGGGCCATCACTTGCTTCACTTGCCTCTAGGAGTCAAGCAGTTTTGCTGCACCCATCCCCTTGCCATAATGGTGTTGTATTCACAGACCCATGGTGATTGAATAAGCTGGCCTGGACAGAAATCTTGGAAACTGTGAAGGAAGATAAAGCCTTCCTCCCTTAAATTGTCTTCTTAAGTATTTTATCGTAGTAACAAAAAGTGACTAACGTAATAGGGTTTTTCAAAGTCATGAGGATACCCACATCCATGGTGGGGCTATAAATGGAGAGAGATCTGAGTACTCAAGCCTCCTTCCTCTTACCATATGCTGTTTTGATACTTCAAGAAGACCCTCACCGGATTCTGTAAAGTTGATGTTGAACTTCTGGGACTCCAAACTTTGAGAGACGAATTTATTATTATTTTTTAAATGATTAACCAGTCTGTCATTAAATAGAAAACAGACCAAGACTTTGACTACCTCCTTCTCCAAGTCCAGGGATCGAAGAGCCTGGCTTCAGAATCCTGGAGTCTGTCACCTTTAGGGCTCTGTATTGATCAAACACCTTTTACTTGACACTAGCATCAACTCCGATCAAAATTGGTGTCAAAACAAACACGGGACCCGGATTGAGTAACTGAAAAACCTGAGAATGTTAGGCACAGTTAGAAGCAGGGGCTTGAACATTATCTTCAGAGGCGGAGAAACGGCTCCAAAGTTTCGAGTAGTAGCACGTGGGTTCAATTACAAGCGTCTACGTGGTGGGCCACAATCATCTGTAAGCCTAGTTCCAGGAGGCACACATGCTTCAAATTTATTTAAAACAGAACTCTTCCCTCTTAGGGGCTGGAGAGATGGCTTAGTGGTTGAGAGAACTGACATGATAGCTTACAACTGTCTGTAACTCACACATGTGGGACTCAGGTACATATGCAGGCAGAACACACAAAATAAACAAACAATAGCAACAAACTCTCCCTCCTCCCTATTTCAAATATCTTAATTCAACTCCTCACGGTTTCAAGCACAAATTACTTTGACATCTTCCTAATTGGCCAGCTTTATCTGCCTTTCTTTCAAATCGTGTGTGTGTGTGTGTGTGTGTGTGTGTGTGTGTGTGTGTGTGTG
>CAJQZJ010000909.1:1923735-1949427 GCA_907164525.1 Lophiomys imhausi
AAGAAGGGAAGAGGATGGTGGGGCTGAGGGGGAGGAGGGTGGAAGGGTGGGACTGGAGGGGGGAGTAGGGAGGGGATTGTGATTGAGATGTAACTTGAAGAAATAAAAAATAAATTATTAAAAAAAAAAAAATATCATCCACCATCATCAAGAAGGCTTCATCCCAGGGATGCAGGGATGGTTCAACACACGAAAATCCATCAATGTAATTCAGCATATCTGAAAGAAAAAAGACACATGATGATCTCACTAGATGCTGAAAAAGCTTTCGACAAAATCCAACACCCATTCATGATAAAAGTCTTAGAGAGATGAGGTATACAAGGTCCATAACTAAACATAATAAAGACAATATACAGCAAGCCAGTAGCCAACATCAAATTAAATGGAGAGAAACTTAAAGCATTTCCACTAAAATCAGGGATAAGACAAGACTATCCACTCTCACCTTTATCTCTTCAATATAGTAGTTGAAGTTCTAGCTAGAGCAATAAGATAACTAAAGAAGATTGAGGGGAAACAAATTGGAAAAGAAGAAGACAAATTATCCCTATTTGTAGATAATATGATAGTATACATAAGTGACCCCCAAAACTCTACTAAAGAATCCTACAGCTGATAAACACCTTCAGCCAAGTGACTGGATACAAAATTAATTTTAAAAAAAATCAGTAGCCTTCCTTTATACAAATGATAAATGGGCTGAGAAAGAAATTAGGGAAACAACACCCTTCACAATAGCCACAAACACTACAAAATACCTTGGTTTAACACTAACCAAGCACATGACAGACCTGTTTGACAAGAACTTCAAGTCCCTGAAGAAAGAAATTGAAGAAGATATCAGAAGATGGAAAGATGTCCTATGCTCATGGATTGGTAGGATTAACACAGTAAAAATGACCCTCTTACCAAAAGCAATCTACAGATTCAATACAATTCCTATCAAAATCTCAACACAATTCTTTACAGACCTTGAAAGAACAATTCTCAACTTTACATGGAAAAATTAAAAACCCAGGATAGTGAAACAGTCCTGTACAATAAAAAAAAACTTCTGGAGGTCTCATCATCCCTGACTTTAAACTGTACTACAAAGCAATAGTAATTAAAACTACATAGTATTGGCATTAAAACAGACAGATTAAACAATGGAATCAAATTGAAGACCCAGAAATAAACCCAAACACCTATAGACACTTGATTTTTGATAAAGATGCCAAAACCATACAATGGAAATAAGAAAGCATAAACAAATGGTGCTGGTCTAACTGGATGTCTACATGTAGAAGAATGTAAATAGACCCATATTTATCACCCTGCACAAAACTCAAGTCCAAGTAGATCAAAGACCTCAACATAAAACCGGACACACTTAATCATATAGAAGAGAATGTGAGGAATTGGTTGAACTGATTGACACAGGAGACAACTTCCTGAACAGAGCACCAATAGCACAGGCACTAAGATCAACAATTAATAAATGGGACCTTATGAAACTGAAAAGCTTCTGTAGGGCGAAAAAACACGGTCAATAGTACAAAATGGCAGCCCACAGATTGGGAAAGGATTTTCACTAACCCCACATCAGACAGAGGGCTAATATCCAAAATATATAAAGAGCTCAAGAAATAAAATACCAACAAACCAAATAATCCAATTAAAAATGGGTATAGTCCTAAGCTGAGAATTTACTACAGAGGAATCTCTAACAGCTGAGAAGCACTAGAGGAAATGCTCAATCTCCTTAGTCATGAGGGAAATGCAAATCAAAATGACTCTGAGATTCCATCTCACACCCATCAGAATGGTGAAGATCAAGAACTCAAGTGACTGCACATGCTGTGGAGGATATGGAAAAGGGGAACACTCTTCCATTGATGGTGAGAGTACAAAGTTGTAAAACCACTTTGGAAATCAATCTAGTGTTTTCTAAGAAAATTGGGAATAGTTTTACCTCAAGACCCAGCTATTCGACTCCTGGGCATATAGTCCAAATATACATCACCAAATCACAAGGACATTTCCTCAACTATGTTCATAGCAGCTTTATTTGTAATAGCCAGAAACTGGAAACAACTCAGATGTCCCTCAGCCAAGGAATAAAGAAATTGTGGTACATCTACACAATGGAGTTCTACTCCATAAACAGAAACAAGGATATCATAAAATTTCCAGGCAAATGGATGGAACCAGAAAAGATCATCCTGAGTGAGCTAACACAGACCCAAAAAGACACTGATGGTATTTTCTCACTCATAAGAGGATATTAACCATTAAGTACAGGACAATCATGCTACAATCCACAGACCCAAAGAAACTAAGTAAAAAGGAGGCCACAAGGGATAATTCTTGAATCCCTCTAAGTAAGGAAAATAAAATGGACATCGGAAGTGGATGAAGAAAGGGATCTGGACAGGAACCCAACACTACTGCTGTCTGAGAAGCTTTATCCAGTAGAAAAATGGAAACAGATGCAGAGACCCACAGGCAAACAGGTGAAAATTAGGGAGTCTTGAGGAAGAGTCAGAGGAAGGTTTGAGGGAGCTGGAAAGATCAAGGACACCACAAGGAGACCCCATAGCTAATTAACCAGGACAAAAGGGGGCTCATAAAGACTGAACCAAAAACCAAAGAACATGCATGGACCAGTCCTAGGCACATTACACATATGAAGCAGCTGGGATGCTTGGTACTCAAGTGGATTCCCTAACAGTTGGAACAGGGACTATCTCTGACTTGGTCTCTGTTGCTTCACCCTGGACCCCATTTTTCTAGCAGAGCTGCCTTGACTTGCCTCAGTGGAAAAGGAGGCACTTAGTCCTAATGCAATTTGATATTCCAGAGTGGATTGGTGACTGGGGGGGGGGGGGGAGTGGGTAGGAGGGTGGTACATGCCTTTAATCCCAGAACTTGAGAGTCAGAGGCAGGTGGTCCTCTGAAAGTTAAAGGCTAGCCTGGTCTACAAAGAGAGTCCAGGACAGCCGGGGCTACACAGAGAAACTCTGACTTGAAAAAAAACAAATAAACAAAAAAAAAGATAGAGCTAGAGCCCACAAGGAGCAGGCCAGTGTCTCAGCATAAAGACAAGGTGTTTTCTTTTACACAGCCTTTTGAAAGTTTTCCTTCAGTGCATCAAATGATACCTAGTTATTTCAGGGAAGACCGTCTACTTTTATCGATCTATAAACTAAAATAGTATTGTTATCTACAAATACTCTCCCAGACAGACACACCCAAAAACAAATAGTCTTTAATTAAATATTTGAGCACTCCATGGCCTGGTGAACTTGACACAAAAAAGTTAAGCATCATGAAATCACAGTATTGAGTCAACTCCCCGACAAGAAATCATACACTAGCTTGAACTTTTAACTTTATATCCCCATGAGGATCCTATTCCATGTTCCTACACACATATGTCTACATATACACTGTGCTAGTCCCCAGATTAAGACACTCAAAAATGACTTGAGTACTTTGTTACTGGGTAAGCTCAATGGCCTGACTACTCCCTGCTGTGCGGGGTATCACAGTTGTGCAAGATTAAGTTTTACACAGGATTTTGAAGACACTGAATGTACCTGATGCTATGTCCACAACTATGAAAAACAGGATATTGCTAGAGGTTTACTTAATGAGTTGGAAAGACAGTTTTGCATTTTTTTCTCTGTTAAATAGTTTTGTCATGTATGCAAAACACAAGCCACAGAATTCAACTTTTCTGTATTAGCCAGTCTTGGCTTTTCTGTGAGCTAAAAGTATCAATTTACAATACATAATTGAAAATGTGATTCTCTCTGTGATATACAAGTGGGCCGTATGTATTATGTCAAAGAGGAAAGATGGAACTAGCCATATCCTAAGAACACTCTGGATGGGCACCAGCCAGGAAAATAAAGGAAAGACTTCACAGAAAAATTGAGAAAAGCTCAATGGATTAAAATAAAAGGGAATAAGGGACCACGAGGAGGAGGAGGAGGAGTTTTTTTCCCAGTGGGATTTCTCTCTGAATCTCCATTGGGAAGACCTAGTGTGCAGAGTGATACACAGAATGCCCGCATATGGACACTTTTGTGGTGGAGTGCTACCAGTGAGCTCATGAGCCGCTTTATGTGATATGACTCTACTCACTGTTAGTCAGGTTTACAGAGGAGGAAGAGCATATTTTTAACACATTAAATTCTAAGGAGAAGCCAAATTTCTATTCCCTCAGATACATTTCCCTTTCCTTCTCTCACCCTCACTTGCAATGGTTGGCTTGGCCAAGCAATGGTACCCAAGTATCCAACCAAACACTAATCTGAGTGATGCTGTAAGTGCATTTGGTGCAATAGTTGACATCCATGATCAAGTGATTCTAAGTCAAAAAAGGTTATCTTTGATAGTTTAGGTAAGCTTCATTTAACCAGTAGAAAACCCATAAGAGCAAAACCAACATTCCTCTAGGAAGTACGTCTGCTCAGAGTGTAGCAGTAATTTTATCAAACAGAGTTCCAGCCCTCCAGCCTGTCTAAAAATTGGAGGCTTTTTTAGCCAGAATACACAAGCATATATGACTAGTCCTTGGAGATACAATAGACAGACAGAGATAAATAAATAAGTGGGGGGGGTATATAGTCAGCCCTGATACCTGTAAGTTCCATATCCATGCTTTATGCTGGCTACAACCCAAAACATTGAAAAGAACATTTTACAAAAATTCCACATAGAAAAAATAAAATATGTTGCATTCTGAGAACCTTGCTGAATCCAAACAAATGAAATGATTTGTAGGCCCAACCTGCTATTCTATCTCAACATTTCAGTCTGTCCCCACCAGTCTTTGTTTGAACATTGTTCACCTTGCAACTGTGTACCATGCAGTTAAGGTATGGCATAGTTAAGATCCTGAACATGTGCATTACTGTTTTCCCTGTCATTTCTTCCCTAAGCAAGACAGGACAGAAAATATTTATGTAGCAATGATATAATAGATATTATAAGATATTTAGAGATGACAAAATATACAGGCAGATGTGTTAGGGGTAAGAGGTAAACACTCTGCCATTTTATATAAGGAACTTGGACAGCTGTAGATTTTTGTGTCTTAGAAAAGGGGTGTCTTTTCTAGTTCCATCCATTTGGTTACAAATTGCATGGTTTCCTTGTTTCTGATAGCTGTGTAGTATTCCATTGTGTAAATGTGCCACAGTTTTTTTAATCCATTCTTTGGTTGAAGGACATCTGGGTTGCTTCAAATTTATAGCTATTAGAAATAAAGCTGCTATGAACATAGTTGAGGAGATGTCCTTGTGTATTGGTAAGGAATCTTTTGGATATATACCCAGGAGTGGTATGACTGGGTCTTGAAGTAGAGTTTTCTAAGATTTCGCCAGACTGATTTCCACAGTGGTTGTACAAGTTTGCACTCCTACCAGCAATGTGGGAATGTTCCCCTTTCTCCACATCCTCGCCAGCATGTACTCTCTTTTGAGTTTTTGATCTTAGCCA
The DNA here is from genome assembly GCA_907164525.1 of Lophiomys imhausi. Taxonomy (NCBI): domain Eukaryota; kingdom Metazoa; phylum Chordata; class Mammalia; order Rodentia; family Muridae; genus Lophiomys; species Lophiomys imhausi. Next base: position 1,929,229 of record CAJQZJ010000909.1, read on the forward strand.
TTCTGACAGGTATGAGATAGAATCTCAGAGTCGTCTTAAGTTGCATTTCTCTGATGATTAAGGATGTTGAGCATTTCTTCAAGTGTCTCTGGGCCATTTTAGATTCCTCTTTTGTGAATTCTCTATTTGGATCTGTTCCCCATTTTTTGATTGGGTTACTTAGCTAACTCAGACTCAGAAAGATACACATGCATATATTCACTTATAACTTGATTTTAGCCATTATAGTATAGGATAACCATCCTACAATCAATAGACCCAAAAGAGCAGGAACAGGGATTTGGTTACCTGTCAGTGGGATACCCCACCCTAGTGGAACTGCCATATATGCCTCCTGTGCAAGAGGAAGCTCTTAGACCTCATGTGACTAATGAACTGAGGAGGCTGATCCATGGAAACACCCCACACTGGAAGCATGGGAGAGGTGGGAGAGGGGGTAGAGAGCGGAAGGAGCCAGGATGGGGTGGAGGGAGGGAGTTGCAAGGGAGAGGTAATGAAGTAATAAATAAACGTTTAAAAAAACTACAAGAAAAAGGGTGTCTTGAAACCAGTGTCCCACAGATACTCAGTAAACACTGTGTGTCTGTGTGTTTGTGTGTGTGTGTGTGTGTATGTGTGTGTGCATATACACATTATGAATGATGCAGCCACAAGCAGCGATGATGTCAGAGATAGCCAAATCCTACTGTTACTTAAGAGGCCTGACTAATGTTCCATTCAAACAGACCGGGAAGTGACATACAGGAAGTCTCCACTCAATCTATCCTAAAGCAGAAACTTTGGCACACTTAGTATCATGGAGGAGGTTACAAGGAAGGAAGTCTTCATGCAGTGATGAAGAATCTTGGCCCAAAACAAGAAGTGAGGAGGATTTTTTTTTTTTTACCAATTATTGATTTCCTGGGGTAGAGTAAAGGAAGAATAAATCAATGATTAAAGGTGTGTTTGGAGCCTTAAAAAAGAAGGGAGCAATATTCAGCTTCCTATTCGCCTCAGTTCATCACCTCACGGCCCCGAAGACATTTTGTTGTTATTTTTGACCACTCACAGAGAGTTTTGCGCTTCCAAATTGTTCCAACTTCCTCTGTCATTTGAACCGCACCAAGTCTTTCTGTTTGCCAGAGTAAACCAAAGCCAAACCCCACACCCCAACTGAAGCAAATGCCTCAGTGACAGAAGATTCTCACAATTGTGAAACTTTTCGTGTCTTTTCAAAATGTGTTGTGACACGAGACTCAAAACTTGATAAAAATCTGGTTAATTAGGAATGCTAACTTGAAAAATCAAATAAAACCAGAACATTCCAAAAAAAAAAAAAATCTTCTAAGGGGGAGATGCTCATGGGGCTGCTGTCAGTGACCATAACGGTGAAGCACTGGTTCCAGCAGTCAATCTCAAAAGCAGAAGGGTGCACTGAGGTGATACCATATGAGACAACTGCACATGCTCACCAATGGACCTGATTTGACTGCTACAGAAGAACAGATGAACCGAAACTTCAGTGTTTCTAACACAAGGAAAGCCAGGGCCATGACTGTGTGCAACCATTGCTCTCTCCTGAGGCAACATTCAAAAACCAAAAGTAAACTCTGAAAGAGAAAAATCCAAAATTTCTGCAGCAAAGGAAGATAAATGTTAGCTAGGATAAATACAGTGAAACGTAAATCAAATAAGCAAATCTAAACACTGCCTAAAGCCCTGTGTGAGGTCAGCCTCAGAAATGTCTGGGAAGGCGAAGCTGGTGAGAGGAGAGCAAATGTGGGGTAACCCTGCCCTCTGCATAACACCCTGCTCTGTTTTCAAAAAAGCATCCTTACCGCAAAGGTCACCCGTGTCCAACTCATTTACACAGGTAGATTTTAATGCACTCAAAAAGCAGGCCTGAACAGTTTGTCTGAAAACCCTGAGCCGACCTCGATCTCTTTGTTTCAATCGCCTCCCAGTACTGTTATTAAAATAATGTGAATTTCTGGGTAAAAATCACTCGACTGTAGTAAGGACACAAAATGTCTTCAAGAACTTGATGAAACTAAGCATCGGCAGTAAAGAAGAGATTAAAGCATTTTTGTGCCACAGAATTCCACAAGGGCAGCCAAGAAAAGAAATGGAATTTTCTAGTATGATCCAGAATAGCTGCTTAAGTCACTCTCAAGAAAACCAGCATGTGAGAAAGCAACTGAGTGTTTGGTTTTCTGAAAATTCTCACAACGCCCAACAACTTAGAGAGACATGACCTAAGACAGTGAGTGGATATATCTAGAAGATGCAGTCTCTGAATAGAAGCCTCTCTGCCACTCCCGTGGGGCAGAAGCAAAAGGAGTCACCATGCGTACACAGGTATTTCTAGGGAGGAATACAGAAGAAAGTTTACAAGCCTAATCTGACCATCTTAAATTTTAACAAAACAAGAGAATGGATTTCCCTGTGGGTTTTACCCTATAGAACTTAATAAAAGTATTTTAAAAACCAATAGGTAAAAGATCACAAAAAAAAATAAAGTAGAATGATAAGGAACTTAGCAGCAATAAGGGAACAAATTGTAAGTGAAAATTAACATACTACACCTCTAATAAGAAAATTAGAAACATGAATAGAAAGCAATAGACCCAGATGAAAGGTAGACATGATTAGCGAAAAGCTTGATGCATTCACAGTGACTGGGAACAAAATAAGATAGAAATTAAGACAATTAGACACGGGGTAAGAGGTGAAAAGAACAAAGATTGCCAAACATAAAGACAATTGGTTCCCAAGAGGTTTTGTTTAAAGAATCAAATAGTTGTAAATATAGTACAGGAAAATTATTCACTAAAATGATGAGGAAAAATCAAAGTAGTCTATCAAATAAACCATGAAGAACTATTCCATAATAATAGACATCAAAATATATAGCCTAAGGACAAGAAAAGTAAAGGGATACAAACAGGAAAAGAATTCAAACTACTATAATTTGTGGATGATATTATACATAAAAGAACCCAAAATTTCTATCAAAAAAAAGTTTAGAAATAATGAAGTTTCAGCAAACTAGCAGGCTATAGAATCAACTTAGAAAAAATCGATAGCTTTTCTATACACTAACAAACATGAAAAAAGGAAAAAGAAAGAGATCATGGACACATTCCCATCCATAATAGCCTCAAGCAAAATAAATACCTAGGAATAAACCTAAACCAGGAGGTGAAAGACATCTACAAATAAAAAAAAAAAAGAAAGAAAGACATCTACAATAGAACTTTAAATCTCTGAAGAAAGATATTGAGAAAGACATGAAAAAATTGAAAGACAGCCCATGCTTATAGGTTGGTAGAATTAATGTTGTGAAAATGACCATTCTACAAATGCTACTTATAGATTCAATGCAATCCCAATCAAAATCACCATCTCGTGCTTCACAAAAATAGAAAGTAAACTGTACTAAAATTCATTTGTAACCGCAAAAGGCCCTAGAAAGCCAAAGCAAACCAGAGCAAAATGAACAATGCCAGAGGGTCTACCATTCCAAACTTCATGATCAATGCAACAAAACAGAAGGCCTAAATATGAGTACACATATACAGTCATCTAATATTTGACAAAGATGCCCAAACAGACTCTAGAGAAATGACAGCATCTTCAACAAATGGTTCTGGGGGAAGTGGGTGTTCACATGGAGAATAATAAAGTTTAACCTGTTTGCATTACCTTACACAAAGCAAACTCCAAACGGATCTAAGACCAAACCTGAAACAGTGAAACCATTAGAAGAAAACATAGGCAGCACCCTACATGATACAGGAGGAGGGAAGGACTTTCAGAGTAAGACTCCATTTGCCCAAGAATTAAGGCCAACAACAGACAAGTGAGACCTCGTAAAACTAAAAGCTTCTGATATTTATGACATGAAACAAAGCAAAATAAAATTTTTAAAGCATTACTCTGTGTGTGTGTTTATATCTCTGTGTGTGTGTGACTGTGTGTTTGTGGATGTCATGTATGTGTGAATGCCATCAGAGACCACAAAAGGAAGTCAGGTCCCCCAGAGCTGGAATACTGGTTAATGAGCCACCTGATGTGGGAATTGAACTCAGGTCTTCTCTAAGCACTCTTAACCACTGAGCCATCTCTTCAACCCACAAAATATAGTTTTATATTGAGTTTTACCCTAAGACCCCAGTTTCTGTCCCCAAAGAAAGTAACTAAAGAGGATCTTTCATTTTGTGGGAACCACCATGCTGGGAACTCTTCTGTCTATTCCCAGCTGTTGCTTGACCAGCCCAGCTCCCGAGTTCGGGACTTTTCATTTGGAGAGCGGCTAAACACAATGTTGACAGGAGAATTTTATTTGTTTGATTGTTTTGAGACAGGGTATCACCATTTGGCCCTAGATGCCCTCTAACTCACATTGATCTGCCTGCCTCAGCCTCCAGAGTGCTAGGATGAAATGTATGTGCCGCCACACCTAGATGCAGACCATTTGATGAGAATGTACTACATCCCCATCTCAGTACAAGAAGAAAAGAATCTCAGTATACCTGGACTGAGACGTATAGGGCTGGTTCTATAAGTTAGGATGTCGTCCAGTGCTAAGTGCAGAGACAGACTCCAGAGTGTGGCTTTCAGATAAGATGAGCAGGCCACTTAAATTTACATGTATGGCCTCCTGCTTTTTTTGGCATTGGAAGGAGCCAAACATAGTACAGTATAGTGACTAGGGAGTACAAAGGCCTTGGCACCAAATGTCCCAGGTTTCTACTGGGTCTGTCTTTACTTAGTGGCTTTAGGCAACTTCCATCTATCCATGCTTCCATTTCATGCCTGTAAAACATAGCTAGCAATAGCACCTGCCTCACGCAGCCATTGGGTGACTGAACAAAAAGCAGCTGTCATATGTAATGTAAATTCTTTTAACTGTTAATTAGGACTGATTCTTGGAATCATTTGGCCCCACATTCCTTGGAACTTTGTAAATGGCTGTCCAGATACAAGACAGCATCTTTTTCTCTCCACAAGACAGTTGTGAACAACCACTACCCACTGGTCAAAGAAAGGGCACCACTTCCTGGAGTGATTAATCTCCAGGGCTAATACAACCTCCCAGGCCTTTAGCCGGAGGCCTTGGAAATCAGCAGGCAACTAAAACATGGGACCTTGCCTCTATTCCCTAGTTCATTTGAATAAGATACTTGTCTCTATGTTTTGCTTGGATGGACACCGTCTAAATGCTCTACTGAATTTGCCATACTTTTTAAAAAATCACTTGGAAAGAAAGAGGGTGAGATGGTAACTGTTTAGGAGACTGGGAATCAACAGTGAATAGCATCAGACCTGTCTAAAGTGGAGAGTCATTAGGCTTCATTGCTCCTCCCCCCAACCTTGACCCCAGCTTTCTTCAGATGTGTTCAGCCGTGAAAGAAAACAGTGGAATTAAAGTTATTCTGTGGAGCTAGGAATAGAGCAGTAGAAGTTGTGTCTAAAAGGCAAGATGCAATTAGGGGTTATATAATTTGACCCTTAATAACATAAAAGTCTATGGTTTGGCTTTGATACACTCTGTGTCCTGGTTTTTTTTTTTTTTTTTTTTAAGTATAACAGAAGAAAAGGCAGTAGCAACTCTGACCCACAGCACAGGTCACATAATAAGTATTTAGACCCTGTCCCCATAGTACCTACATCGTGGGGAAATACCAGAATGGCATGAACCAGGACAGCCCTACAGGCAGCACCATATGAGATGAGAATACAGGGACCCTGAGTCAAATCCTAGATCCCTTGTCTGAACACTTCATAACTCTAGGGGAGTCCAAAAAAAATCCATTTAGTCTTTGTTTTTCATCTTCAAAATGGAGATGATGATAACAATGCCTGCCAATCCAATTCCCAAAGCTGGCCTGAGGCCACCTGAGATGCAGGGATGGTAGCTGATGTCAATCAAAAGGGTATGTGCTTCAGTGGTGAGCCACTTCACACAGCCTCTAATCCCACGAGGAATACAAGGCTCTCCGAAGCCTACTAACAGGCGTGTTTATAGAAATAAATCTTCCAGTGACTCCCATAGCTCATAAATTATGGTAGTTAAAACTCATATAGAGGAACACCTGGATTTTTAATGTAACATTTTATAAATGAAAAAGCACCCACCATGTGTGGTAGCTCACACCTGTAAGTCCAGCACTTTGGAAGCAGAAGCAAGAGATTTGATGCAAGCTTGAGGTCAGTTCTGGCTACGTAGCAGCCAAAAAGAAGAGTGCTAGTGCAGGTAAAATGGAACAAGACATTTGGCAACAAGCTTGATGACCTACGTTTGATCCCCCAGGATCTATACTGCAGAAGGGGAGAACCAGTTCCTGCAAACAGTCCGATGACCACCACTCAATTACCCTAGCATGCATATACTCAAACACTCACACACACACACACACACACACACACACACACACACACACACGCACGCGCGTGCACACACACACACACACACACACACACACACACACACACGCACACACACACATGCTCGAACATACACACATGTTACCGAAACAAACAAATGTTTTAAAGTGCTATATAAATGTAAGGACAGTTTTTATCTAGGAAATCTGTAGACAGAAAATTACTCATACAGGAGAGTAGTAAAAATCAGGATGTGAAACTTCAGGGTCCCTCTTCCCATATCCCTTACTTTTTTCTCCAGGCTTCAGACTATTTCCATGCAAAGTCCTAAAGCCTCTCTCAGCCTGCCCCTAGAGGTACTGCAGATGTGGCTGTTGTCAAATGTGCATCAGTAGGTGGCAGAGAGAAGGGCTATGGCTACATTCAGGGTTCTGATCTATGAATATCTGAATGAATAGTAGACTAACATTCCCAGGGGGAAAAAAAACCAAGCCAGAAACCAACACTTCAGCAGCATGGGGCCCAGATAAGGAGCTAGCCTGTGATGACCACCAATCCAGCACCAGGCAAGTACCAGGTAAGCTACCAGGAAGGGAAGCAAGCCAGAGACTAGAAGAACCCTTCCTGGCCCTAGATGTGGAGGTTATGAATGAGTCAGCCCCAAAGGTGTGAATGTAGGAGAGCCAGCATTGCCTTTTGTCTGCTTTGTGGTGGTGTTGTCAAGGGAGAGATCCCCTCCCATCCCTTTTGCCCTCACCACCAGTGGCAGACAGGAGATCTGGCCCTGTTGGGATCACAAGAGCAGGAGAGCTGTGCCTGCCCCTCACATGCTGCAGCACTCAGGAAAGGATGTCCTGAGCCCCATCTGGGAAGTACAGTAGAGCTAACCCTAGATATGGGAGTTACAGGACCAGGGCTTTGAGTTGGCCCACCCTGACATATATCCCATGGATGAACTGCTGTAGTGCAAGAAGAGACAAGTTCCACAGTCCCAAAACTAAAGGATCTCCATGACACAGAATAATAACAGGATATACGAGAGGAGTCCCAATGAGGTTCCAGTATTCATAAAGAAGCAGAATCCAGAGATCTCATACCAGACCAAGGAGTCATTGTAATGAACATTTGAAAGCAAAAAAAGTGGGGACAAATGTGGGACATACTACAACTCCAACAATGAGATTTTTTTATGTTGGGAGAGGTTGCAAGGGTGGAAGTTGGGTCTGAGGGGAGATGGGAGATAAGAGAGAACAGAATATATGATGTGAAATTCACAAAATAAAAAACAATAAAAAGAAAAGATGAAAAAAACCTCTTCTTGGAGTAGAATAGGGGGTGCTGTCAGGATCTGACGTGTCTCAATATCAAAAAAAATCTTAATTTAAGAGAACAGCTTTGAATGCCATATTCTGCAGATCTCTTGGGGCTTTTGAAGATGCCCTATCTATCTCTTATATTTAGATAAGCAAATGTTGCTTGTCTCTTAACAACTTGATTTCTGAGTAGCTTAGAAAATAACTGTGATAGACTGTCATAGTAATTAACAAAATGACATGCTTGCATGACTGTGAGTTTGCATTTCTTAATTATCCTAAACAATTTATGATGGTTGGTATCAAAAGGCCAAAACTTCACATTTCATTTTTAAGCATTACTAGGTACACTACCTTTAAGAAGCGTTACCCTTAATTTTGTATCAATATACAAAGAACAACACCAATGTGGCCAAATATACTCTTAATTTTGTATCAATATACAAAGATCATTACCTATGTAGCCCAATACAATCTTAATTTTGCATCAATATACAAGGGTCAATACCATTATGCCCAAATATAATCTTAATTTTGTATCAATATACAAAGATCAATACCGATGCACTCCAATACAATCTTAATTTTGCATTAATATACAATGATCAATACCAAATTAGCCAAATATAATATTAATTTTGTATCAATATACAAAGGTATAAGGGCATATTCAATAATCTGTCCTTTTTTCTTGATCTTTCCTATACTATGTCTATGTCCCATTTTTTCTCAAGTCTATTCAATCCTACATAGGAGAGAAAGAAGGATATAGAAAAGAAAAAGAGAGAAGTCCCTGGGTCTAATCTCCAAAACCCATTTAACAAGACCATTTAATAGCTTGTAGTCTCTTCCCCTAAATAACAAAATTTTCTGTTATCCATCAAATAACCAAAGGGGGGGGAACACTCTCCCCACCTTCTGGGCATGAGACGTCGCTCTCTTAAAATGACTTCCTGCTGATTTGGGACATAGTAAACCTGTTTGGGGCCCAAATAAGAATGGAAAAATGGTTAAAAATGTTAATAGAATCATTTGATGTTCAGTCCTTTTGTGCTCAGTTATTTAGATGTCCTAAGAAGTTTGTAGACAGAAGCTGAGCTTCAGGGCTTTACTGAAGTTCTGGCTGGAGCAGTCTGTGGAGCTGAACGATCTTAGCGATTTTGAGTTGTTGTGGTTGTAGACTTTTGAGGAAACAGCTATTGAGGAAGTCTGCAAGGCTGGATCATCTGGGCCACTCATCTTCTTTGGTGTCTGATCTGTTTTCTGCTGAGGTTTCCGTTGTTCAGTTGTCCCTGGATTCCTTGAATGGATGCTTTAAATCTCCTGGAAAGATAAGAACAGAGCCCTGCCCCTTAATCCTAACTCTGGGACAATTACCTTTTTTTTTGGGGGGGGGGTCGTGTAATATTTTTCCTGGAGCAAATTTGGTTTTTTGACAATATATAAAGTATTATCTTTCAATCTGGATTAAAGAAGAAATTATTTTGTTATTTTGGAGCTAACCAAACCTTTAGTGTATATATTTTGAGATCACAAAGGACAATTTGCTTGCATTGAGCATGCCTTTTGTAAGTAGCTTTTAAACTTAAATCCTTCCAAATCCTATGTGCCTGTCTCTGCATTCTAAGTATTGGGATCGAAGACCTGTGGTTCCCAACTGAAGGGATTAAAGATGTGCTCCACCGTAGATGAGCATCAAAGAATCTCCAGTGTGAGAAGGTTGAATTAGTGGCAAGCCTGTCGCTTGGCAAGAAAAAACCCTTGCTTCAACTGTAGACAGACTGCTGTCCAAAAAGGACAAAACTTGGAAGCAGGTAAGTCGACAGCCTAGCTCTGCCAAGACAGGGTAGGTAAGTCCTTCATAATTCCTGCTCTACAATCAATGTCTGTCAGAGAAATGGGGCCAAATGGCTGAAGATTGATGCTGTAATGTATGGAGAGAAAATGGGAACTGTCCAGGCAGCCACTGGTATGTCATTTCTTAGTTTTGGAAGCTGCGGGCCCTGCACTTCCTACAAAATCAGATATATTTATCCCTCTCAGGTCTCTAAGGTGGTTGAAGACTAGATAGCTAGAGTCTCATAGTTAAATTTTGAGTTGTTTAGGAATCAAGAGGGTGTTCTGGATCTAAGAAGATGTTTTTAAAATTGTGAGGCAAGTTAGTATGAAAGCTGAGTTATATATAGAACTTTAAACTCATGGAGATGGTTAGATAGTAGAATGTTAAAGTCAGGGCCCAGATGCATATGGACTGGACATTGGGAATATATGCAATGCCATATAACCCTCATAATTGTGGCCTATTTATTTCTGTTGTTTTGTATTGTATTTATTGTTATAGGAGTGAGAACCATTTGTTGGACTGAAGGGGGGAGCTGTTGGGGGGGAAAAGATCTACCTTAGACTAAAGAAAAAAAAGGATAGAGGGTGGGCGGTTGAGGGGGAAGAGGGTGGAAGGGTGGGACAGGAGGGGGGAGTAGGGAAGGGATTGTGATTGAGATGTAACTTGAAGAAATAAAAGTAGGGAAGGGATTGTGATTGAGATGTAACTTGAAGAAATAAAAAATAAATTATAAAAAAAGAAAAAACTCTCTCAGAAATTCCCATATATACACACACACACACACACACACACACACACACACACACACACACGTATCTTGTCTATATGTATCTGTAAAGTGAGGAACATCATGGTAGCCCATAATATCACCAATGGGATGCACTCTAAATGGAGCTTCAGAAAATATGAGAGGACATCTTGGACCACAGATGTGGGAAATCTCTCAGGGAGGAATGTGGTTCAGCTGACCTCTAGAGAGAAGCTAGAAAGGTAACACTCCAAGTGTACCACAACACCTCCTCCCACCTGTGCATCAGTGATGGAATTGTAGTTGGGCCAAGTGCAAAATTCTGCTATGTTATTCTGTGTATTTACATCTATCCCTTAGAGCCCCTGAATTCTATGCCAAGACTACCATTTTCATCCATCTCTATGTACTTGTCTTAAGGTGTCTTAAACCCAACCATTTGGAGCAAACTACATACTCATAGGCATATGATCTTCCATTTAAACATCAGATCAAAATCCATAGTGTCTGGCATACAGTCTAGTAGGGACTCAATTCGCACAGGATGAGTTAGTCCTTTAAAAAAAAGGCATGGATTGAATACCATCAATGTACTTGGCACTTTCCTTGGGTCTGGTAAGCAAGATAGATTAAAGATGAGAAATAGATGAGAGAGTGGTGTGAAATGAATCCACTTGCAGTAATAAAAATTGAAAGTAAAGTTCAGTAGGACTAGAAGTAAAAAATGATGAGCAATTAAATAAAAAGGGGAGTTTTTTCTGAAGTTGGTGAGGATAGGACTATCTGAGGAAATTACATGGGACAAAGATCAGGTTGAAGTGAGCACATGCAGGCATCTGGAATAAAGATTTTCTAAGAAATGGCAGGTATGGAGGCCTTGGAATAGAACCAACCTTAAAGTTTGAGCCTGGGCAAGAAGGTCAGGGAAGAATGAGCTGAGGAAAGGACAGCAGATGATGAGGTTGGAAGAGATCCAAGGACGATCCTGTAGGGCCATGAAAAGATTAGGGTTGCAAATCTCTAAAGGCAAAAAAACAAAAAAATCTATCAATCAATCAGTAAATCAAAGAAAATCTTCAAAGGCTTCCATCAAGAAGTGAATGATCCTTCTTATGTTTTAGAAAATAATTCCACCTTATAACCATATGACAGTCAAATATGTATAGTCATATACTATAGGTATAAACTATACTATATATACTACATATACTATATATACTACATATACCTATAGTATATGATAACACATATTTGTGTCATATAGATATATATAATATTGTATATATAAACATACATGTTAATATGTATAACAATATAATATATAGGTATATATTATATTCATTAGATAAATATTAATCATATAATATACTTATATTGTTTAGATCAAGTATTATATAATTTTCAAATTTTATCCAAATTTAAGTGTGTCTAAAACATACAAAACATAATACCTAAATAGCCATAAAGACCATTTCTGTTGAGAGACTTCATGTGACAGGGAAATCATTTAGATGCAAGATAGATAAAAGAGTTACCATATATCCTGAAAACAGAATAAAGGATGAATATAGAATAATCATCTGAAAATTAGGGATAGCACTGTGGTGGTTTAAATAACAATGTCCCCCATAGGCTTATGTATTTGAATGTTTAAAGTGCCTTTTGATGTTTTAATATATCTCTCTCTCTTGCTCTTGCTCTCGCTCTTGCTCTCACTCTCTCTCCCTTATGCCTACAGATCAGGATGTAACTCTCAGCTACTTCTTTAGCACCATGCCTGCCTGCATGCTGCCATGTTCCCAACCATGATGATAATGGTTGGGAACCCTCTGAAACTGTAAGCCACCACCTAATGAAATACTTTCTTCTATAAGTTTCTATGGCCATGGTCTCTTGAAAAAGTTAGTAATTTGTCATATTACCTTCTAGTTTATACTTGGGACATTATGGTGTTGAAGTAGTCAAAAATATCAAAATGTATATTCAATGCCTGAAAGAAAGATTAAAATGTATATGCAATGCCTTCAATGTTTAGAATATATAACTTTAGTATATATAACTTTTACTGATGTATTTATTTTTATTTTTAAGTGTATGGGTGTTTTTCCTGCATGTGTATCTGTGCACCATATGTATGCATGCCCATGAAGGCTAGAAAAGGGCATTTAACCCTCTGGAACTCTAATTTCAGAGGATTGTGAACTGCAGTGTGGGTGATAGGAATGAAACACTGGTCCTCAGCAAAAGCAATAAGTGCTCTTAATGTCTGAGACATCTCTCCAGCCCCCATCCCATGATAATTTTTAATTGTGATAAAACACACATAACATCTAACCATTTAAGAGTACAATTCATCTGTCAGCACCTGCCCCTAGAGGCACTGCAGATGTGACTGCTGTGTCACATGTGCATCAGTAAGTTGCAGAGAGGAGAGAGGCTATGGCTACATTTAGTTTTCTGACCTATGAACATCTGAATGAATAGTAGCCTAACATTCCTTGAAAAAGCAAGCTGGAAACCACCACCAATTCACCACCAGGGGGCCTGGACAGGGAGCTAGCCTTTGATGACCTCCAATCCAGCACCAGGCAAGAACCAGATGGGCTCCCAGGACAGGAAAAGAGCTAGAGACTATAAGAACCCTGCCTGGTAACACAGACCCCAGGCACATGGTCACTTGGGAGAGCTAGACTATGAGTGAGACCAAGATAACCACCAAACTGGAACCATAGGGACTGGACAAGGAGTGAGCCTGAGATAAACACTGGTCTGGTACCATGTAGGCCTGGGGGTCAGACCATGCTGGAGATGACCCCTACCAGACACCATAATGTATAATGCACAAGTGGGGCATACCACTCCTGAGACTATTCCTGAGACAAACCCAGACACTCAGAACCTGGGCACCACTAAGAGGAGCAAGTAAGTGGTGGGGAAATGGAAGAGAAAGAGAACAAAAGGATGTGGGCACATTGAAGAAAGGCTGAAATAGAGAGTTGATGGTAGTGAAGAACAACCTGATGTGAGTAGCCAGTGATGCCACCTGGGACCATGGTGGGGTCCTAGCCTCTGCTTCCAACAGGGGCTGTATCTGGGTCCATAGCCCTGCAGCTTTAGGGGTCTGTTACCACCAAAAGCCAGGTAGACATCTCTCGTCTGGGCTGCCACCTGGGGACATGATGTCTGAGACCTTTTCAGCCCCACCTCAGTAGCATTGGAGAACTGGCCTTAGAAGCATGAGAGCAGGAGAGCTGACCCTGAGAGAAGGCCCTGTATATTTTGGGAGTTGTGAGTGAACTGACCCTAAGGATGTGAGCTAGGGAGAGCTGGTCCTACCACATGTCTCCCTATGATAGCATGGACAAGGGAGAGATACTCTCCTCTCCCTCACTCTTCATCACCTATAGCAGAGGGGAGACCTGGCCATGTAGCCATGAGAACAGGACAGTTAGTGCTGTCCTTCACCGGCTGCAGCACTTGGGACAACAGGCCCTGCACCTCACCTGGGCAGCGCAGTACAGTTGGCACTGGATGTGAGGTTTGTGGGTGAGCTGGCCCCAAGGGTGTTTGGGGGGAAATCCAGTCCTGCCTTTTGTCTGCTTTGCATGGTGTTAGCGAGGGAGAGATCCCCTCTTTTCCCTTTTGCCTTCACCACCAGTGGCAGATAGAGATCTGGCCCCAGTGGGGTCACAGCAGCAGGAGAGCTGTCCTTGCCCCTCACCTGCTGCAGCACTCAGGAGAGCAGTCCTGGCACCTTATCTGGGTAGTGCAGTAGAGCTGGCCCTGGATATGGGGGTTGCAATCCCAGAACCAGGGCTTTGAATTGGCCCAGCTACCCATGGATGAGCTTCTGGAATGCATGAAGAGGCAAGTTCTACAGACCCAACACTACAGGATCTCCATGACACAGGGCAACAACAGGATATCTGAAAAGAGTCCCAGTGAGGTTCCAGTACTGACAAAGTAGCAGAAGCCAGAGGCCTCATACCAAACCAAGGAGTCACTGTAATGAACATATGCAAGCAAAAATGTGTGGACAGAAGGGAATATTATGGGACACACAGTGACACACTACAGTTTCCAAAATGATGGGTTTTTTTTCTTTTTTTCTGTTGGGAGAGGTTGCAAGGGTGGAGGGTGGGTCTGAGAGGAGGTGGGAGATGAGTGGGAACAGGGTGTATAATGTGAAAATCACAAAATAAAGAACATTATGAAGATTTTTTTAAGTACTGTTCAATGAAATTCAGGTTATTCACCCTCTTATGCAACCATCACCACATTTACCTACAACTTTTTCATCACTTGCAAAACTGAAATTCTGTACCTATTAAACTACAACTTCCAACTTCCCCCCCTTCGCCAGCATCCTGTTTCCTGACTCTGTGATATTGCCTACTCTACTGCCTCAACTAAGTGAAACCAATCAACATTCTTCCTTATGAGATAGTTTATTTCACTTAGTACTGTGTCTTTAAGACTCACCTGTATTGAAGTATGTATCAGAATTTCTTTCCTCTGCATGGTTAAGTATACTTTTATTTTATTTTATATATCATAGACTTTTTATTCATATTGGTCAATGGATACCTGGGTCAATTCCACTTCTAGCTATTGTGAGAAACACACAGTAAATGTCAGTGAATATGTAGTATCTGTTCATGTCCCTGTTCTCAAATATTTAGTATATATTCAGAAATTAGATTATTGTTATAACATATGGCAATCCCATTTTTAATTGCTTTTTAGGTTGCCTTACTGTTTCCTATAGTCACTGACCCATTTTACATCTTTACCAGCAGTGCTCAAAGGTTTCTGTTTCTCCACATCCTTAATAACACATGTTGTTTTGGGGGCAGAGTTTAATAGTAGCCACCTTAATTGTGAGAAGTAATATTCCCCTCTGGGTTTGATACTATTTCCCCATAGCTCATAATCTTAGTCATATTTTCATTTGTACGTCTTTGTAGAAGTATCTCTTTGTATCCTTTGCCCATGTTTTCATTAGGTTGTTCATCTTAGTTGTTGCTGAGATGTATTAATTCTTTGTGTTCTGATTAATCAAGTGTGAAAACTGAGAGGAGGTGACTGTATGCCACAAAGGAGTTTCAGGGAGTGGAAGCTAAAGTGGCTGATGATAGAAATGGTGAATTTTGATAGATAAAGATATTTTAGGTGAGTTTTAGGAATATATTTTAAATATAAACTAAATAGTATAATTCTGATTGGCTGGGTAGGCTATACAAAGAAAATAAAAGAATGAAGAATGCCTTTTTCTTTTTTGGCCTAAATTATTAAGTGGATGAAAAATCTATCATGAAATGGTAACATTTAAGGGGGAGGCTAGATTGTAGAAGGCTTCTATGGATACTTTTTATCTCCCAATAGAGTTGCCTGGTGAGTAGTTTTATATATTAGTCTAGAATTAAAAGTAAAGATCCATGTTGTGGGTATAAATTAGAATTCCCTAGTTGTCTATTTTAACAATACTGTAAGACAGCCATGAAACCCTAACCACTCCTGCATTAGATTAGGTTATATTCACAACTGTGTTCATCATTACTAGGCTCACTCATGTGTCTAGAAGTCAACAGACTGTCTCATTGTGGACACCAGCCTCAGCTACCTGCTTCACATGCATCATTATCCTCAATAGAGTGGTCCACAGAGGTCTTCATGGCCATGGACACAGTGTAAAAGAGGAAATCCAAACCTAATAGCCCAGGCATGTTTCAAGTCTCTGCTTGTATTATAGTTTGCTGATGTCCTATTGGTTAAAGCAAGTCATCTGGTCATGCCTCCAGGCAGAATGGGGAAACACTACATAGCAAGTCTCCTCCCCTTCATCCTCCCCTCCCCTCTCCTCCCTTCCCAGGGCAGTGAGACTGCAGTTACCACATCACAATTAGGTAGAAAGTGAATTTAATGCCTTGGGTCTGGAAGGAAATAGATGATGAAGGAGAGAGACACACCATTTGTCTTCACCAAGAATTAACAAAGAGTGACAAAAACACCATCCTAAGCCCCAGCTCTGCTAACCTGTATCTCTCATCTGGACTACTTGCATCTTTTACAGGAGGAGTAAAATCAGTGAGGTCTTGGAAGAAGCTGAGAGGTGACCATATTTTATCTGTTCTAGTGGTGACACAGTCTCCAGTCAGTACTCAGATACAAATCTGACAGAACTTGATGGGAGCGTGATAGACGAGCAACAAACAAAAAGACTTCTAAGTTTGGGGGGGGGTAAACAATAAAAAGGCCCATTACTAAGGAATGTGGGCCATCCTGTGCCATCCCCAACTACCATTGTCTTATTCAAAGTCTTCATCTTCCACCTAGACCAAGTCACTGCTTCCTCTGGGTCTCATTTCATTTGCTCATTCTTCACTCATTCTCTAAGGGGTGGAGGAATGTTTGTAATCCAAACTTATTTTTGCTCTTCCTCCTTAAAAACTTGACACAATTCTTAATGTACAGATTAGTCAACTGATAATCAGCTGAACCCAGAAACCAAAGGCTAGCCATGGAAAAAGTCAGTGGCTCTCAACCTTCCCAATGCTGTAACCCTTTAAGAAGCTCCTCCTGTGTGGTGACCCCCAATCACACAATTATTTTTGTCGCCACTTCGTAACTGTAACTCTGCTACTATTATGAATCATAATGTAAATATCTGTTATGCAGGATATCTGATATGCACCCCCAAAGGGGTCATGACTCACAGGATCAAAACCACTGGAATAGGAAGGGATTGCAACAGTAACACCTGTGAAGGCTTTCCATTCAAAGAAATACTAGCTGAGCCTGACTAGCCCTCCCGCTCAGTTGGTCTGTAGGAAGTAATGGGGTTATCAGAGCCCACTAAGGAGCACCAGAAGGGTGAAATCAACCCAGCCAGGACTTAGAGAGTTCTGTAGCATGCCCCAGTTCCTTAATAAAAATTTTGGTTAAGTGAGGGTAAAGGGAGAAGGTGTGAATTAATATAGATCAAGAGAGAATCAGGAGCCAAATCATTCACACACTGACTATGAACTGTGTTTGGACTATGATTCAGACAACTTCTATAAAAAGAAAAAAACAGGAAAGTTAAGCATAGATAGAATTTTGAATGATATCAGGGACTTTTGTAGATGTTGTTGAGTGTTAAAACGACATGGATCCTTTTTTATTTTCAGAAGGAATTGTCTTTACAGGAAAGCAGAAGTAAAACTGTTCAGGACCAAAGGAGAGTAATGGTGAGGAGGAGTGAAAAACGCATGGGAAAGTGGGGGGGGGGGACTTGCTCATTATACAATCTATAGTCAGATAAGAAGCTTAAAATTTTATAAGAAACTGGTATATGTTGTAGGTGTAAAGAAACCCAATTGAGCCGGGCACGGTGGTGCACAACTTTTATCCCAGCGCTTGGGAAGCAGAGGCAGGTGGATCTTTGAGAGCTTAAAGCCAGCCTGGTCTACAGAGTGAGTTCCAGGACAGCCAGGGATACACACAGAGAAACCCTGTCTTAATAACAAAAACAAACAACAACAAGAAACTACATTGAAGAGTTTTTGAATGTTTTATTCACTTTAAAATAAAATGGGAAAAAATGGTTACTAAAGGTGAGATAAGTCCATGTGGCAAGCAAGAATTGCTGGCCCCGTCTTCTTTTAATTATTTACTCTTTTATTCTCATGATATAATGTAATCTGTATACATGAAAACTCATGATTATCCAAGAAAATATACTAACAATCTTAGTAACATATCTTAACAAGGTGTTAATTATAATGTATAAATATATATGTATATATATATCTTACAAATATTCAAAAAACTCATAACTGATATGAGTGAACATTGAACCATTGGGTCACTGACAATACAAAAGAAAAGGACTTGTTTTGTGTTGCTAACTCATAGATTTTATTCAATTACCCCACAGCCCTTTGCTGAATACCTCCTCTGTTCTTTGTGTATCTCCAAACTTTTTATGTTCATCAGCTTTCCATTAGTATAACAGAATGCCCAAGATAATCAACTTTAAAAGAGGTAAGGTTTATTTTGCCTCACAGTTTTGGAAGTTGACCCAATTACTTTAGGGTCTATGGAAGAACAGTATATCATGGCTGGACTACATGGCAGAGGAAGCTGCTCACCTCACAGCATCCAGGAAACAGAGAGGAAAAGGGAGGATCGGGATCCAACATCTCTTCCATGAGCATGTCCCATACTAATGGAAATTTTTCAACTATGCCACAATTCTTAAAGTCTCCACTATTTCCTCAATTCTGCCACAAGCTAAGGACCAAGGCTTTAACACCTGGGTTTTGGGAGTGCTTATACAACCAGAGTACCTTTGCTCATACTGTCTCCTTTTGGTGAACTCTCCCTACTCCACTATCTAACCATCTCCACCAGTGTCTCCTTGGATGCCAGCTTCTTTATGAACTCTTCCCTGATCCTCCCTGCTTCCTCACATTCTTAGCCCCTATCTCCAGTCCTAAACAAAGTCAATCGCTTCCCTCCTCTGTGTTTCCCTAACTTCATGCAGATCATGCTGTGCATTGGAAGCACTGGTTACCTATCCTATGATATGTTTTCTTCATGTGTGAATCATCCAGTCCTAGAGCATGGTGAGTGCCCAATAAATTCTTAAAGAAATTTGATGTAAGAAGGGAGAGAAAGAATCAGGAAGAATGAGGAAGAGGAAGAGGGGAAGGGAGGTAAGAAAATTCACCTCCTCTCTCCTAATCCCCTCATGACTGCTCAAATCATAAACCTCATGTCCTCAGAGAGGCCAGGGCATTTGTTCCTCACTGATGACATTGAGCACAGCAAGGAACACACTGCCCACCCAGTTTATGTTGCTCCAAGGACAGAAGGTCTCTATGCACATGTATGCTTCCTGCATGTGTCCTTCTTCCAGTCTCCCTATCAGCAGTAATACAATAGATAGAACTCAACTCCATTCTTCTATAGAGCTTTGCTTTTCTGGCCCCAAGCTGGTAGAACACAAAAGAGGATGTGCCGTGCCCCAGGGCCACTTTTCCTGTCTTTTCCTGAGAACTCCGCTTAGAAAGACATCCAGTAGGTTGCTTTTTGGTAACTTGCAGGATCCTAGTCCCTGATAGAAGTAGGAAATGTGATTATGACCACTCTCTGCAGCAATTACTGGCTTGGCCATTCTAATAGCTCTTATCAAAAATTACCCCTCCATCACTATGAAGAGGGAAATAGCAGTCACAAGTAAGAGCCAACTCTAGGAGCACATTCCTGCAGGGTTAACTCTTGAAGCCCAGTTTCTGACCCATACATATAACAGGTTACAAAAGAACCAAGTCCCCCATCTCAGGAGATGTCCCCACAACACTCCCTGGACAGATGGGCCAGGCAATGGCTGCAGGTGCCCTGTCTAAAGCCATTGATCCACGAGCCAGTTCTGTGACCATAGGCTGTAATCAATTTTATCTTAAAATGTGATAGTGTGACTCTCCCTGATGCATCCCAACATCATCCCAGAATCTAAACCCATCCCCTATGTTGTTAGACTGTGATCGCAAGAGAGAAATTGCCTACATTTTGGCTTATGGGACAGACATAAAATTAATCTGATATACAGGGGACAGGGGATGTGGATGTGTGTACATTCAAACTAGAGTATTTTTGCCTGTGCCATAAGGCAAGAGAATAAACCTCTAATTGTCCTAAATACATTTTAAAACACAAATGAGCACCCAAATACCCAACCTGTTTCCTGAGGGACATGTACCACTGGCATTCTACCTGGACCTTGACCTAATGGAAGAAGTATAGAGAAATAGTTGAGATCGTGCCTTCAGAAGCAGCTATGCCACTGGAGACCAAATACTGACTCTACCCCCATCCACCATAGTAGCTGTGGTCGTGTGTGTGTGTGTGTGTGTGTGTGTGTGTGTGTGTGTGTGTGTGTG
>CAJQZJ010000909.1:1949437-1970004 GCA_907164525.1 Lophiomys imhausi
GTGTGTGTGTGTGTGTGTGTGTGTGTGTGTGTGTGTGTGTGTGTGTGAGAGAGAGAGAGAGAGAGAGAGAAAGAGAGAGAGAGAGAGAGAGAGAGAGAGTCATGCTCATTATTCCCACCAAAGTCAGTGTCAGTGTGTCTCTTTAAACAAGAAGTTTTGCTGTGACTCACTCCACTTTGTTCCAGAATCGGCTGGTGTGCACGTCTGTCCCAGTTACAATTTTGTGTCTGGTGTTGGGGGGAGCAGGAACATGCTGAGGGATAATGATACCACAGGACTGGGATGGGAGGGGGACACAGATGGACACAAGATGGGAGTGGATAGGACAGGGAACAGGGAAAAGGGATACAGACTGGAGGAAGGATGGGGTGTAGGGAGTCAAGAATGGGGACAGGACTGGGGAGATGGGACCAGGATGGACAGATCTTTCTATGCTCAGGGATTCATGTGACTGAGGCTCTGGGGCTCTGAGGAGGTGTGAAAGGATGGCCTACTGTTTACCTTTGGTTTGAAGATGTTCCACAGTACATGTCCAGCAGTCTGGTGTAGCTCACCTAGATAATGTCAGGGGGAAGTGGTTATTTTTCTTGGCAAATGTATTCTGGTCTTAGTTTCAGGTTTCTGAGGCACACTTTGGCTTCTCTCTACAGCTCCTACCCAATCCAGCTGGCCTTATCCAGCCTTTGGTTGCTTTCCCACAGCCTGGCTCTTACACACCTGCCCATGGGGACACTTCACTGGTCGTTATAGCTGATGCTGGCTGGCAGGAACAGCTTGTTCTGCTGAGGTGATGAGAGTGGCCCTTCTCTGTGGGGGAAATTCTGGCCTCCATTTGTTTCCATTTCCGTTAGGCCCTTCTTCTCTTATACCAACTGGATCTACCAGTTTTTATTACAGATTTATTTTTGTCCTTCTGGAAGTCTCCAATTTCCTTTAAATAATCCTCCCTCATTTCCTACCCCACCATCGCTTCTGGTAAACATTAATATGCTTTCTATCTCAATGCATTTGTGGTTTCCACTTGAAGAGGTTAGGATGAGTCTTTCTTTTAACCTGAATAAGAATGCAGAAAGATTTTATTGTAGCTTTTTATCAAGACTTGTTTTAAAAATATTGGACTTGATGGTACCCCAGGAACACTGTCAATACAATGTTGGGAAATCCATCTACTGAGGACTGTCAATGACGTTTATTGACCACCTGCTGTGTGTGTGATGTTCTGTGGTAGGAGACCATGTTGAGTGAAATGAGATACTTGTATCAAGGTGGCTTTTACTATTTTTGTATTATATTAATTATATATTCTAATTTATTTTACTATCCTTAATACCTTATGCCTCCAATCCACCTCTTGTTCCTCCCAACCCCCTAACACTATCCAGGAGAGAAAGAAGGTTAAAGGTGAAAGGGGACGTAGTTCTTTTTAAGCTACTTCCTGATGAGTAGGGTCCTTGGGTTCTTTGGGGGTAATACCAGTCTCCTTAGAAGTCCAGAAAACCAGGAGACAGTAGCAGAAAGAACAAGCAGCAGTTTGGGGGAGCACCAGCAGCTAGGAGAGCAGCAACCTCTTTCTTCCTTGTAGCCCCTTTTTCTTCTTTGTAGAGATTTCTCTTATTTTGTACAGCCTTTTCTCCTCTTTGTAGAGCCTCTTTACTCTTCCTTCTTTGTGGAGCTTTCTCTCTTTTCTCTTTGTAGCCCCCTTCTCCTCGGGGCTCTTTATATTCTTCTCTCCTAAGTCCTCAGAGTTACCTTATAATTTTCATAATTGTGGCCTAATTATTCTTATTTATTCAAAAACTATACATTTTATTTATTTAATTTTAAAAAGAGGATAGGAGGGAGTGGGGGTAGGAGGGTGGGACCGGGAGGATAGAAGGGAGGGGGCTGTGATTGAGATTGTAACTTGAAGAAATAAATAAGTGTTGAAAAAATAATATGCAAGACCCCAGTACTCCACTTTGCTCTTGAGATTGATGCTTCAAACCAAAACAAAAGCAAAATCAGAGCTAGGTTATAGCATACATCAACTAGCTCTAACACATATCTATCTATTCCATCCAAAAAAAACAAAAACAAAAAACAAGGAATATACATTCTTCTCAGCTGTGCATGGAACCCTCTCTAAAATAATCACATTATAGGCAAGCCTAAACAAATACAAAAACAAGTAAAATCATGCCTTGAATCTTATCAGATCACAGTGAACTGAAACTAGAAATCGACAGCAAGAGAAACTATACGAATACTTGGAAAATGAACAATACAGTTTGAACAAACAGTGCGCCACAGAGGAAATTGAAAATTCCTAGAATCAAATCAAAATCAAAGTACAATCTAACAAAACCTGTATTGGCTTTCTGTTGCTGTGATAAAACTATGTGACTGAAGCAACTTCTGGGAGAAAGTTATTTGGGTTCACATCCATGATGGTGGGGAAGGAAGCATGTCAGTAAGCAGCAAGCATGGCAGCTGGAAGAGCACGCTGAGAGCTCACATCCTGAACCACAAACTTGAAACAGAAAGAGTCATAACACGGTGATTTATATTATTTTTACTATGCATTTCACTTTATTTTTACTGTACTTAATACCTCTACTTCCCTTCTAACCCTTCATTCCTTCCAATCCCCACAACACTAGGTGGGAGAGAAAGAAGGTTAGAGGGGGAATGGACAGAGTTATCTTTGAGCTGCTTTCTGCTGATTAGGGTTGATGGGTTCTTTGTGGGCAATATCAGTCTCAGCAGTCACAATATCCAGAAGTCCAGCAAACCAGAAAACATCAGCAGTAAGAACCAACAGCAGTTTTGGGGGAGCATCAGCAGCAGGGAAAGCAGCAACCTCTTCTCCTTTGTAGTGCCCCCTTCTCCTCAGGCCTCCCATTTTTTTCCCTTCCCAAGTCCTCAGAATTCACATGCTGCAGCTGGCTAAGCCATGCCCCTGCTGGTTCATGAGGCAGTTAATACTTTACACCTGCAGTCTTAACTGAAGTAGCCTTATACATAGGATTAAAGAAAAAGTCTTATAACTGTTTTTTTTTAAATAAACAAAACACCATAAAGAGTAACTGAAAGTAGTTCATATATTTGTTTGTTTTTGTTTTTGTATTTTAAGACAGGTTTTCTCTGTGTAACCCTGGCTGTTCTGGACTCACTTTGTAGACCAGGCTAGCCTTGAACTCACAGAGATCCGCCTGCCTCTGCCTCCCATGTTCTGGGATTAAAGGCATGAGCCTCCACTCCTGGCAATTACAGGCAGCTGTGAACTGCCATGTGGGTGTTGGGATTTGAACTTAGGTCCTTTGGAAGAGCAGACAGTGCTCTTAACTGCTGAGCCATAATTCCAGCCCCAGTTCATATCTTGAAACTCTCACCTGCCTCCAGTGGCATACTTCCCAACAAGGTTACACCTACTAAACCTCATTAAACAATACATCAACTGGGGACCAAATGTTCAAATACATGAGCCTATGAGGGGCATTCTCATTCACACCACCACAAAACCTCTAAAATGCAACTAAGATAATTCTATGAACAAAGTTCACAGCTATAAGTGCTCACATTAAGAAAATCAATGAGATCTCAGATAAGTGAACTAATGATACTCAAGAGCTTAGAGAAACAAGAAGCTGACAAACCCAAATTCAGTAGAAGTCAAGAAATAAAGATAATTAGGGCAGATATTAATGAAACAAAGACTGAAAGAACACCACATAGAACTAATCAAAGAATTGGTTTGGAAAGATTAACAAGATTGACCAGGCCCTTAGCCAAACTAAACAAAAGAAAGGGAGAGAAGACTCAACTCTGTAAGATTAGAGATGAGAAGGGACCTGCTACAGCAAACTGCAGTACAATCTAGAAACTTGTTAGAGAATACTTACAAAACTATGTTCCAAAAAGAAAAACACACACACATAAAGCTTCCATTCAATACATAGGCTAATTAATTGAACAGGCAGTTCTGAAAAGAAGAAAAACAAATGGCCAACAAATATTTTTGGAAAAGTATTCAACATCCTTAGCCATCAGAGAAGCAAATCAAGGCTGCTCTGATATTTCATCTCACCCTAGTTAGAATGGCTAACATCATAAAAACAAATGGCAACAAATGCTGGTGAAGATGTAAGGAAATAGGAGCCCTTTTTCGTGGCTGTGGGTGTGGAAACTGTTTTAATCACTATAGGGCTAAAATTAGAACCACCATACATAATTCAGCTATACTGCTCCTAAGCATGTACCCAAAGACTCTGAGTCTTCCCAAAAGATATTTGCACAGCACCCATGTTTATCACAGCTCTGTTGACTGTGTCTGGGAAATGGAATCAGCCTAGATGCCCACAAACAGTTGAACAAATTTTTTTCATGTACATATACACATGGGAATTGTATTCAGTAACTGAAACTGTGGCATTTCCAGGAAAATGGATAGGAATGGAAATTATTATATGTACTAAATTAACCCAGATTCTGGGAGACAAATACTTCATGTTTTCTCTTATGCATGGATCCTAGGTTTTTATTTTAATGTTTGTGTACATGTCTGCAGAGGCTACAGGTCATAAAACTAGAATGGGGGAGGGAGAAAGGAGGCCTTAAGGGAAGAAAAAGGTAATACCTGTGGCATGACAGCTCCTAGAAAAGGAAGGTAACAACCCACAGAGACAGTAAGATGATATAAGGGAGCCAGGAAAGGGTCAGCCAAAGCAAAATGTGATGAAAATGGCATTATGAGTGGGGGTGGGGGATTGGTGTACACCTTCAATGGCAGCACTCAGGAGGCAGACGCAGGCGGATCTCTGTGAGTCTGAGGCCAGCCTGGTGTACAGAGGACATTCAGGACAGCCAGGGCCACACAGTGAAATCCTGTCTCAAAAAAAAAAAAAAGAAGGAAGAGGAGGAGGAGGAGGAGGAAAGAAAAAGGAAATGCCTTAATGAAATCAACTAACCTGAATGCTTATCTTTAAAAGAAACTTAAATAAAGAATAAAGGGACTTCAGGTGTTTTCAGAGGACCTAAAAGTTTCTGAAACTAGAGAGGTAGTTGATTCAACATTGTGAATGCATGTGTATATGATTTGCATCTCAACTTTTACAAAAACGATGGCAAGTATAACCAGCCAACCCTAAGGAGTTGTCTGAGGTACTGAGATTTCTGTATTCCAAAGTAGTGAGTTAGTGATTCTAAGACGTTTGTGGAAGCTAAGTGTGTATACTACATTCCTTAGAACTTTAGAAATTATACAAAAATATACAAAAAAGTAAATATGCTAAAAATATTTTTTCAAAACCCCAAATAAAATCAAGAAAGGAAAACTAAAGTATCAAAATTCAAAACATAAAATCAGAAAACAAATAATAAAATAGAAAGCTTAACTTGTAATATAAATTACATGACATAAGAGTGGTCTTAACACATTAATTAAAATACAAATGGTAGCTGGGTGTGGTTTTATATACCTCTAATCCAGTAATAAAGAAGCTAAGGCAGGAGAATCACAAGTTCAAGTGAAGCTCAGTCTTCACAGTAAAACTTTTTCTCTAGATATAGATAGATAGATAGTTAGATAGACAGACAGATATTATCAGAATATGTTTTTAAACCCATAACCCAACCATACATTATCCATAAGAAATTTGGTCCATATATATTGAATGAATAGGTTACTAATAAAAGAAATAGGGAAATATACTATAGACATACTAATCAGAAGAACAAACCAGTGACTATATTAATATCAGATGGGAATTAAACACAAATGAAATTGCGAATTCACCAGGAAGAAATGGTAATCATATACATGATGGAACAACAGATCTTCAAAACACATGAACGAAAAACTAATAAAAACTGAAGTGAGAATTAAGCAGATCTATAATTATAATTAGAGACGTCAACACTTTTCTCTTAATGATAAACAGGACTAATAGACAGAGAATCAACAAGAGCATAAAAAAGAACAACACAATTAACCACTTGGGTCTAACTGACATTTCTAGAACACTCCAACCAAAAATAGCAGAATGCACATTCTTGGACCATCACAAAGACAGACCACACTGTGAGTCATAAAATAAACCTTAACTATTGAGAATAATGGAGGCCATGCAATGCATGGTCTTGAGCCATGATTTATATATTATTAAGCTAGAATACAATGAAGAAAGATAGGAAAATCTTTGGAAGGCTAAACAACAGACTCCCAAATAATCCATAGGATAAAGAGGACACTTCAAAGGAAATATTTTTACTAAACAAAAGTAAAAACAAGCCCTGTGAGTTTTGAAGCACTAAGGCAATCCTTCTAGAGAAATATATATCACTAAATACTGATGTTAGAAAATAAGCAAAATTTAAGTTAAAAAAAATCTAAGTTTCAACAATGAAAAACTAGAGAAGAGCAAAATAAACTCAACACAAACAAACAGGAGGAAATAGTAAAGAAACCAGAAACAAAGGAGATGAAAACAGGAAAAAAAAAACAATTAAACCAAAAGTTTGTTAAATACAAATGTCACTAAAACTGAAAAGTTCTAGGAAGATTGGCACACAGGAAAAGAAGAGAGAAGATGCAACTGATTATCAATGCCATCCTCAAACAAGGTGCCATCAATACAGACTCCACAGTTATTAAACAAATAAATAGTGAGGAAACATTAAAAATATTCCTACACAAATAAATTTGATAATTAAGATGAAATGGGTTGGATCATCAAAAAAAAACCCTCAAAGTACTTAAAGTTAGTCAAGATTAAATCATTCTAAAATTATTAAAGAAATTGAATATACAGTTTTAAATAGTCTCCCAAAAGAAGCAATCAATTGAACTACATAGTTTTCATTGGCAAACTCCACCAAACATTAAAGAAGAGATAAAATCAATTCTAGAGTATCTCTTCCTTAAAGGAGGGAAGAACGTTTCATCTCAGTTTATGAAGCAAGTATTTTTTTTAATTTCTTCAAGTTACATCTCAATCGCAGTCCCTTTCCTATTCCCCCTCCAGTCCCACCCTCCCACCCTCAACCCCCTATCTGTCACGTCGACCTCGACCAGCAAAAACGACGCAACTCGCAAAAGCTCTTCTCAAGTAGTTTATTCAGGTCCCGAATGAATCGGGCAGACCCAACCCACAGGCTAAATACTGTATGAACAGCCAATCAAATAAAGCCACATGGTGCTATCTTACAGGCCCACGTATGCGGAAGCAAGCCAGAGCAGTGGTCTTAACCAAATATGGACTTGTTTACCACCGAGAGCGCTCACCATTGGGCTGGTGGAAGGCGGAAACCAGCACCATCTTTAGGGCGTGGCACATCGCAGCTCTCTACAGTTCCTCCTTTTTTGTTTTTTGAAAAATGTTGGTAGAAGTCCCTGGAAAGGCTTCATAATCCCCATATCTGGGGATCTCATGGCGGGCCTGAGCCTCTGGGAGGGCGGTGCTCAAACTCTTACCCGTCTCTGGGTCAGCCTCCCCACTCGGGGCTGCCCTGTCTTAGGTGGCTGAGACTTATCCGTCCACTCCGTCACTGACTTGCCAGACCCTAATATCCATGGAATGAATACCTCAGTGGGCAGGGACTATGCTCAGTGAAGATTTAAGGCTTCATGGCAGCGAGCCATGCCTGAGGGGACTGACCCGCCTCAATGGCGACAAGGGCCTGTATAATCATGGCTGCATTACGCTTCTGTGTGGCTCTCATATTGTAGATGCACCATAGGCAAACCAGAGAGGCTAGTATCATCAGTATCGCCAAAGAGCCTACGCCCGCCCACTCCTTAAGATGATCCATAGCCGCCTGTATCCAGGAAGTCAAACCATTAGCCAGACTCAGATCCACCCGAGTGGAGGTGATGTGGACGATTGTTGCTCTCAGCTCTCTCATCTTATTTTCAAAATCAGCTGACCAATCCTGTAAGAGGAGCTCTGACAATTGTTTAGACAGATTATCAGCCTTTGTTAAATTTTGATACCGCACCGAAGTAACACACAAACCCTGCATTTTCCACTCACACCCCAACTGTGCTAGTTGCCAAAGAGAATCAATCTGTTCTTGTATTAAATCTATGCGTTGATTAACTACCATAAGGCCTCCTTTGAGATGAGAATTCATAGAGGTCTGAGTATCCAGTGCCTGTGCTACATTGGCTGAGATGTCATTCAGGGCATTGGCAGTCTGTATAGAACTAGACAAGGCAATAGCAGAGGCAGTAGCCCCCACAGCAGCAACAGTGATGGCAGTAACAATAGCTGCAGTGATGCCAAAATCTCTTTTAAGCCTGAATAGCATCATGGTATTAGGGGCCTCTACAGGAACTGGTACATATCGAGGCATTCTAGTCACCACAGCCACAGGAAAGGCTGTGGCATTCCAGCACAGGGCATAAAAGCATGTGTCTGGAGTGCATACTAATTTTTCTTCACCCAAGGATGCACTCCCATTACTTACAATCCACAGAAAAGGAGGCCAAAGACACACTGGCGAGGCTGAAAAGGTCTTATTGCGATAAGAATGAAACGAAGAATTCCAAGTACCAGAGGCACTACCACTAGAAAAATCCATATTGGTAGCGGACCCTAGGGAAAAACTACCTCTTTGATAAATTCCTCCCCCAAGCATAAGTATAGGTCCCAAATCCATACAGCTACCATTTGCTCCACACAAAAGCCATAAATCAAAAGGATTGGTGGCAGTCTGCTGAGGATCCCTAGTAGATATATCAAGCATTCCTGTGCAAGACTTATTCACTATATTACTAATCATGGGGCTAAAGGAAAAATAATCTTGTTGAACCCAAACTGCTCTGCGCCCCTGACATCCAGTCCAGGGAAAAGATCCTTCCTCTCCTGCGGATCCTCTACAAAAAGGTGCCCAGCGTGGCTGTCTGGGGGGGTCCCGGTCAGAGACTCGTGTGGGCCACCACCCCACAAGACGAGAACCATTGCTCAAAAACAAAACACCACCCCTATCCCCAAACCTCAGTTGTGGTAAAAAATCTGCTGACTGCTGAGACAATTTGATGCATTTTGTATCATCTGACCTATTGAAGCTAATTAAAAAGTACAGACTACCCTTTAAGTTGACATTTCTATTACCTTCTATAGGGCTTTTCTGATCATCAAAGGGAAGGTAGGGTAAGCCTAAGCTTCTATTACTGCTAAATAAGCGTGGAAACACAGTTGCATCATGTCTGACCGGCATTGGCTTTGGAAATATCGACAGGATCCCCCATCTCGGCTCGGTCATTCCTGACATCATCACTGCTACTATCACCAGGATCCCTAGGAAGGTCTTCATGATGAATCTTCCTCACAAGGCGTTCAGACACCCACACTGGATCTTGTTGATCCTGAGGAAAAACACAAACAGATCCTCTCGCCCATGTTAGCACGGGGTCAGGCCCTTGCCAAGAGCCTGTCAAAATATCCTTCCACTTCACCATGCCTTTAGGTGGACCATGGGAATCCTGATGTCTGTCCGCTGCTGAGCGGCCTTGAGCATCCAAATTTAAAAAATTTAAAGTAAATAAGACTAAAGACATTCTCTCCTTGGGGGTACGGCCTTGGCCTATTCCCCCTTTCTGTTTTTGCAAACATTCTTTCAAGGTGCGATGAGCATGCTCCACAATTCCTTGTCCTTGAGGATTATATGGTAATCCGTGATTAAGCTGTACCTCCATCTGGTTGCAGAAGGAGACAAAGGACTGAGCCTTATAGGCTGGTCCATTGTCCGTTTTCAGCTGTTGTGGTTTTCCCCATGCAGCCCAGGCTTCTAAGGAATGCCCTATGACATTGCGAGCCTTTTCTACACTCATAGGTGTAGCATGTACGACACCTGAGCAGGTATCCACAGATACATGAATATATTTTAAGGTTCCAAACTCTGAAATGTGGGTAACGTCCATTTGCCAGATTTTGAGTGGCAGTAACCCTCTAGGGTTTACTCCCACACTGGGAGGATGATAATGAATCACACACTGAGGACAGTCCAAAACCACTTGTCTAGCATCTGTTCTAGACAAATGGAATTTCTGCTGTAGAGTTCTTGCATTTACATGAAATAATTGGTGAAACTGTTTGGCTTGGTCCAGGAATGAGCTCCAAAAAATGCATTCCATCCTAGTCCATTGATCAACTTTATCATTACCCTCACTTAATGGTCCAGGTAATCCTGTCTGTGCTCTGATATGTTGAATATAAAAACACCTTTTTCTTTGCCAGATTAAAACTTGTAACTCTTGTAATAAGGCACATACAGTACTACTATTCTTAATAGGACCTGCTAATTCTAATATTTTCACTGCGTTGACCACATAGACTGAATCTGAGATCAAATTGAATGCAAATTGACATCTTTTAAACACCTCAATTACTATTTTCAACTCTACTATTTGGGGGGAGCCCGGTTGAAATTGGCATAGCACAGGCTCTTGTCTTTCTATCAAATAGGCTCCGCAGCCTGTCTTTGAGCCATCAGTAAACACATTTGGTGACCCTTGAAGTGGTACTGTTGAAGTAACCTTAGGGAATATCACTGGGTGCTCTTTAAAAAATGATAGCAATGGATGTTTAGGATAATGGTTATCAATCACTCCTTCAAAGCTACATTGTAATATTGTCCAATCATCTACAGTGCCACACAAAATCTTAATTTGATGACTGGAATAGGGCACTATTATACTGGCAGGAGCAACTCCAAAAGACTGCAAACATTGTTGGATACCATTCAAGGCTAAAGCAGCAACTGCAGTGGGATAATGTTCTATGGATTTTTTTGGAGAAGTCTTTGAATAAGTCCATAATAATGGTCCGTCCTGCCATAACAATCCTGTAGGTTGACCATAATTGGCAAATATGCACAATGCAATGGGCTGTCCTTCTTGCCATCTCTTTAGGAAGGCACTCTGTAACTTTTCTTCCACTTTACATAAAGCTTTCCTTGCTTCTTCTGTTAATTGCCTAGGAGAATTAAGTGCTGAATCACCTTTCCAAATATCATATAGGGGTCTTATTTCATAATTTGGTAGCTTCAAATAGCCTCTTACCCAATTGATAACTCCTAACAACCTTTGAAAATCATTTAGAGTCTTTAAATTATCTTTTCTTATCTCAATCTTTTGAGGTATTATCTTTTCAGGTCCAACCTTCGCTCCTAAATAATTAACCACATTTTCCTTTTGAACCTTATCAGGAGCAATAAACAACCTTTTCTTTTTAATAATTGAACTAATTCTTCATAGGCCTGATCTAACATTTGTTCACTCTTATCTGCCAGTAAGATATCATCCATATAATGAGCACATCTCAAATCTGGAAAATTCTTCCTCAAGGGAGCAATGGCTTCCCCCACATACATTTGGCACATAGTGGGGCTGTTCGCCATGCCCTGAGGTAATACTACCCATTCAAACTGCTGATCAGGTTCTTCATGGTTACAGGACGGAACAGTAAATGCAAATCTCTCACTATCTTTGGCACACAAAGGGATGGAGAAAAAACAATCCCTTATATCTATAACTATTATGGGCCATGAGGCTGGCAAAGATGATAAAAGTGGCAAGCCACGTTGCACTGGGCCCATGATCTGCATTTGTTGATTTATGGCATGCAGGTCATGCAACAATCTCCATTTTCCAGATTTCTTTTTAATGACAAAGATAGGTGTATTCCAGGGAGATACAGATGGTTTTATATGCTTTAAAGACATCTGTTCATCCACCAACTCTTTGGCTGCATTCAATTTTACAGAGGAAAGTGGCCACTGAGGAACCCATAC
The DNA here is from genome assembly GCA_907164525.1 of Lophiomys imhausi. Taxonomy (NCBI): domain Eukaryota; kingdom Metazoa; phylum Chordata; class Mammalia; order Rodentia; family Muridae; genus Lophiomys; species Lophiomys imhausi. The sequence continues at coordinate 1,961,210 of CAJQZJ010000909.1, forward strand.
TGGGTCCTCCGTCTTCCAAGTTATGGGAATGCCCTCCTCAGTGGCCCCTAGGAAAAACCCAGGCCCCGTCTCTTTTGTCTTTGCTGCATAGATATGGGACTCTTCCGCCCCTGCAAATATTTTCCTATTCCAAAGCCTGGAGCATATCCCATATCTTGCATCACACATTGGACTGAATCAGAATAGTCATTACTCAATTTAAATCCCATATCCTTTAAAAGGTCTCTTCCCCAAAGGGAGATAGGGAGCTCAAGTACATATGGCTGCATTTATCCTGAGTGGCCTTCTTGGTCCTGCCACTTTAATAATCTTGCACTCATATCTGGAGTCTTAGTATAACCCAGGCCTTGAAGTGTTTGAGAAGAGGCTTGTACGGGCCAACCTGAAGGCCAATCTTTCTTTGCTATGATACTCCTATCAGCCCCAGTATCCAAAAGTCCCAGGATCCTTTTACCATCAACTTTTAACTCCAAGACGGGGCGTTGGTCCAAATCCAAGGAGAGAAAAGTCAGATCTATGCCCGTGGACTCAAAACCATCTTTTCCTCTCTCTCGATCCCTTGCCGCATAGCAATCATGTAAGCTCGGCAACATGACCAACTGAGCAATTCTATCTCCAGGAGAGACAGCTGTTATACCACGGGGGGAGGCTACCATGATCTTAACCACTCCTGTATAATCTGGATCTATAACCCCAGGATGGACAATAAGTCCTCTCAAGGCTGATGATGACCTCCCTAACAGCAAACCAACTGTACCAGGTTCAAGGGGTCCTTTAAAATCTGTTTCAATTAACTGGACCCCCATTTGGGGCATTAATACGAGTCTGGTGGTGGAGCAGAGGTCCAATCCTGCTGAGCCTGCAGTGGCTCTCCGTGGTCTCTCGGATGGCGGAGGGTTGGCCATCTCTCTTGATTCTGTTCTTTGTCCTGATTCTCTACTGCCCCATATATTTGTGGGCCCTGGGGTCATGGGCCCCGCTGTCCGTGTTTTGGACGAGCGCCACCATAACCTTGAGTCAAAGAATGGCCATGGATGTCTGTCACTGAATGGCACTCATTAGCCCAATGGTTCCTTTTCTTACATTTTGGGCATACACCCGGCTGCCTAGGGCATTGTGCACTTCCTGTACTTTCTGTACTCCTTCTCTCGGGGCATTGTCTTTTAAAGTGTCCCATCTTGCTGCACTTAAAACAAACTCCTGGACTTCCTCCACCTTTTCTGGTAAACTGTACTACTGCGGCAGCAAGACCAGCATTAGGTAACGGCCCTCCAAGTTCTCTACACACATTCATCCAGGCTTCTAGCCCTTTGTTATTTTAAGGGGTGATAGCGGCTCTACACTCTTTGGTGCATTGCTCATAGACCAACTGTTTTATTAGTGGCATAGCAGCATCTGGGTCACAAAAAATCTTCCCTGCCGCTTCCACCAATCGTGCCACAAAGTCTGAAAAGGGCTCCATGGGGCCTTGTAGAATCTTAGTTAAGTTCCCACTCACCTCCCCTTTGTTAGGAAGGGATTTCCAAGCCTTGATAGCTGTCTGGTTTATTTGTTCATAAACCTGATTGGGATATCCTGTCTGCTGGTTGGCAAATCTCCCCTGCCCAAGCAGCATATCTCTATCCCAGGCTGGATTTCCATTTCTCTGATTAATGGGTGCTTGCTCAGTGACATACTCAATCAAAAAAGCTTTCCAGTCTAAGTATTGCCCTGGACTTAAGCAGGCGCGGGCCAGGCCACTCCAATCACTCGGGGTCATACAATGTCTGCTTAATGCTTCTACTTGAGCCAATTTAAAAGAAGCGGTAATGCCATAGGTACGAACCGACTCTGCAAGGGATTTAATTACTTGAAAATCAAGTGGTTCCTCGTACCTGTTCCCTTGTGGATCTTGGTATACCGGATAGGCAAACTGTAATTCTGTTCTTACTTGTGTCCACATCCCCGGGCAGAAAGATCTCCCTACTTTCAGGGACTGAACAGGCTGATCTATCTGAACAGCTTCTGGATATGGAGGGGGAGTTGAAGGCGCCGCAGCAACGGCTTCACTTACACCAACCGCTGCCAACGTGGCTGAAGGCGCCGCAGCAATGGCTTTACTTACATTGACTGTCGCCAACGTGTCTTTCTCTTTTACCCTTTTTTTTCCCTTTTTCTAATAGCAGTCCTCTCCAACTGTTCTATTAGAGCATGTAACTCCCCTTCAGAATCCATGCCCTCTGAGTCCTCAAAATCTCTAAAATCTCTAAGATCGGGATAGAGAGGGACCTTCTTTTTGCTTCCCTTTTCACTGTCTGCCTCCTCAGATCTTTCCCCTTGTAGCAGTTTCAAGGCTGATTCTCCCTCCTTGATTGCTTTACAGCATCTCTGATCTTCTAAACAACTCCTCACCATCTTCCAACCCAGTCTTACTCCATGCTTCAGAGCACCTTGCTCCCAAGCAATATCCAAGTCCCTGCCTAATTTGTCCCAGCAGGATACCGTAAGATTCCCGGACACCGCAAACCATGGAGACACGGAGTCGCATTCATTCAAAAATCTTTCTAGGGTTGACTTCTCAAGTTTCAATTTCCCAGCTAAAAGTAGCTCCTGAAGAGCCAGAAAAATTGGATGTGACTGAGATGATCCCATGATTAAAAATTTACTTTCGGTTCGCAGTTTCCCGAAACTTTACCTTTAGTTCACAACTTCCCATGAATCTTTACCTTTGGTTTGCTATTTCCACGAAACTTTACCTTTAGTTCGCAATTTCCGTGAACAATTTCCGCGAAACTTTATTGTCATAATTTATCCCGGGAACTTACCAGTGCACTGCCCCTGACTGCAGGAGTTCTGAGTCTTTTCTGGTTCCCCGTACGGACCACCACTTGTCGCGTCGACCTCGACCAGCAAGAACGACGCAACTCGCAAAAGCTCTTCTCAAGCAGTTTATTCAGGTCCCTTGAAAACAGTCTTCCGAATGAATCAGGCAGACCCAACCCACAGGCTAAATACTGTATGAACAGCCAATCAAATAAAGCCACGTGGTGCTATCTTACAGGCCCATGTATGCGGAAGCAAGCCAGACCAGCGGTCTTAACCAAATATGGACTTGTTTACTACCAAGAGCGCTCACCATTGGGCTGGTGGAAGGCGGAAACCGGCGCCATCTTTAGGGCGCGGCACGTAGCAGCTCTCTACACCCATCCTCTTCCCTTTTTTTTTTTTTTTAAGTTTAAGGTATATCTTATTTCCCCCTACAGTTTCCCCTTTCAGTCCAACGAATGGCTCTTTCTCTTATAATAATAAATACAATACAGTACAACAGAGGTAATTAGGCCACAGTTATGAGGGTTATATGGCTTAACGTACATTCTCAATGACCAGTCCATATGTATTTGGTACCTGACTTTAACATTCTACTATCTAACCATCTCCATGAGTTTAAAGTTCTATATCTGACTCAACATTCATACTAATTGCAACACAATTTTAAAAGTATCTTCTTAGATGTATAACACTCTCTTGACTCCTAAACAACTCAAAATTTAATGACGAGACTCTATCTATCTGTTCTTCAATCACCTCAGAGACCTGAGAGGGATAAATATATCTGATTTTATAGGAAGTACAGGGCCTGCAGCTTCCCAAACTAAGAAATGACATACCAGTGGCTGCCTGGACAGTTCCCATTTTCTCTCCATACATTACAGCATCGATCTTCAGTCATTTGGCCCCGTTTCTCTGACAGACATTGATTGTAGAGCAGGGGTTATGAAGGACTTACCTACCCTGTCTTGGCAGAGCTAGGCTGTTGACTTACCTGCTTCCAGGTTTTGTCCTTTTTGGACAGCATCCTATCTACAGTTGGAGCAATGGGCTTTTCCTACCAAGAGATAGGCTTGCGACTAATTCAATCATCTCCCACTGGAGATTCTTTGATGCTCATCTTCTACTTGGAGGAGAATAGGGTGTGCTGTCAGGAGTTAATATGTCTTGATATAAAAAAATCTAAAATTACGAAAACATCTTTGAATGCCATATTCTGCAGATCTCTTGAGGTTTTTGAAGAGGCCCTATCTATCTCTTATATTAGGGTAAGCAGATGTTGCTTGTCTCTTAGCAGGTTTATTTCTGATTAGCTTAGCAATTAACTATAATAGGCTGTCATAGTACCTAACAGAATGACTGGCTTGCAAAACCATTAGTTTGCATTTCTTAATTATCCTAAACAGTTTATGACAGTTAGTAGTAAAAGGCCGAAACATCACATTTCATTTCTTTTCTTTTCCTCCTAACCCTTCCATCCCATTTCTCTGGGGTGGGGTGTCCTTATATAACAGTCCCTCATCTCAGTTGAGAGGTCGTATGAGGGCCAAGAGCCTCTTCATTCATTGGGGATCTATGAAGCAGTACCATCAGTGAAAAGTGTCTCGTTGCCTGGGAGAGAGAACTACTAAACAAACAAATCAATAAGCATACAATAGATAAAAAATACTAAAAAATAGAAAAAATATAACTAATATATAAAAATAAATAAAAATTAAAAATAAGAAGTCTATGTCCAAGTTCCCTTTGGTGTGTTAGTTGTAGTATTGATACCTTCTACTATATAGCTAAAATCCTACTATAAGTGAATAGATGCCATATGTGTCCTTCTGAGTCTAGGTTAGTTCACTCAGGATGAGCTTTTCTAGTTCCATCCATTTGGCTGCAAATTGCATAATTTCATTGTTCCTGATAGCTGAATAATATTCCATTGTGTAGATGTACCACAGTTTTTTAACCCATTCTTCGGTTGAGGGACATCTGGGTTGTTTCCAGTTTCTAGCTATTACAAATAAGGCTGCTATAAACATAGATGAGGACACTTCCTTATGATTTTGTGAAGAGGCATTTGGGTGTATACTCAGAAGTGGTATGGCTGGGTCCTGAGGCAGAGCTATTCCAAGTTTTCTAAGATATCGCCAGACTGACCTCCATAGTGGTTGCACAAGCCTGCATTCCCACCAGCAATGGAGTAGGGTACCCTTTTCTCCACACCCTCACAAGCATGTGCTGTCATTTGACTTTTTGATCCTAGCCACTCTGACAGGTGTGAGATGGAATCTCAGAGTCGTCTTGAGTTGCATTTCTCTGATGATTAAGGATGTTCAGCATTTCTTCAAGTGCGTCTCAGCCATTAGGGATTCCTCCTTTGTGAATTCTCTATTTAGCTCTGTACCCCATTTTTTAATTGGATTATTTGGTTTCTTGGCATTTAATTTCTTGAGTTCTTTGTAGATTTTGGATATTAGCCCTCTGTCAGATGTGGGGTTGGTGAAGATTTTCTCCTAGTCTGTAGGCTGCCATTTTGTTTGAATGACAGTGTCCTTTGCCTTACAGAAGCTTTTCAGTTTCATGATGTCCCATTTACTGATTGTTGATCTCAAGTCCTGAGCTGTTGGTGTTCTGTTCAGGAAGTTGTCGCCTGTGCCAATTAGTTCGAGGGTTTCTCCCACTTTATCTTCTAGTAGATTTAGTGTGACTGGCCTTATGTTAAGGTCTTTGATCCACTTGGACTTAAGTTTTGTACAAGGTGATAAGTATGGGTCTAACTTCATTCTTTTACAAATGGACATCCAGTTGGACCAGCACCATTTGTTGAAGATGCTGTCCTTCTTCCATTGTGCCATTTTGGCTTCTTTGTCAAAAATTAGGTGGCCATAAGTGTGTGGGTCTATTTCTGGACCGTCAATTCGATTCCATTGATCTACTGGTCTGTTTCTATACCAATACCATGCTGTTTTTACAACTATTGCTCTGTAGTACAGCTTGAAATCTGGGATGGTAATACCTCCAGATGTTTTTTTATTGTACAGGATTGATTTAGCTATTCTGGGCTTTTTGTTGTTCCATATGAAATTGAGACTAACTCTTTCCAAGTCTATAAAAAATTGTGTTGGTATTTTGATAGGAATTGCATTGAATCTATATATTGCTTTTGGTAGGATGGCCATTTTTATTATGTTGACCCTACCTATCCATGAGCATGGGAGATCTTTCCATCTTCTAAAGGCCTCTTCCATTTCTTTCTTCAGGGGCTCGAAGTTCTTGTTGTACAGGTCCTTTACTTGCTTGGTTAGAGTTACCCCCAGGTATTTTATGTTGTTTGTGGCTATTGTGAAGGGGGTCGTTTCCTTATTTCTTTCTCGGTATATTTGTTTGTTGTATAAAGAAGGGCTTCTGATTTTTTTGAATTAATTTTGTATCCAGCCACTTTGCTGAAGGTGTTTATCAGCTGTAAGAGTTCTCTGGTGGAATTTTTGGGGTCGCTTATGTATACTATCATATCATCTGCAAATAGGGATAATTTGACTTCTTCGTTTCCAATATTTATCCTCATGATGTACTTTAGTTGTCTTATTGCTGTAGCAAGAACTTCAAGTACTATATTGAAGAGATATGGTGAAAGTGGACATCCTTGTCTTGTCCCTGAGTTTAGAGAAATGCTTCAAGTTTCTCTCTATTTATTTTGATGTTGGCCACTGGCCTGCTGTATATTGCCTTTATTATTTCTAGGTACGGCCCTTGTATGCCCGTTCTCTCCAGAACTTTTAGCATGAAGGGGTGTTGGATTTTGTCAAATGCTTTTTCTGCATCTAGCGAGATTATCATGTGGTTTTTTTTCTTTCATCTTGTTTATATGGTGAATGATGTTGATAGATTTTCATATGTTGAACAATCCCTGCATCCCTGGGATGAAGTCTACTTGATCATGGTGTATGATACTTTTGATGTGTTCCTGAATTCGGTTTGCTAGTATTTTATTAAGTATTTTTGCATCTATGTTCATGAGGGAGATTGTTCTGAAGTTCTCTTTCTTTGTTGGGTCTTTGTGTGGTTTAGGAATCAGGGTGATTGCGGCCTCGTAGAATGAGTTTGGCAATGTTCTTTCAGATTCTATTTGGTGAAAGAGTTTGAAAAGTATTGCTGTTAGCTCCTCTTTGAAGGTCCGGTAGAATTCCGGGCTAAAGCTATCTGGCCCTGGGCTTTTTTTGGTTGGGAGATTTTTAATGACTGTTTCTATTTCCTTAGGGGTTATAGGGCTGTTTAATCTGTTTATCTGATCTTGATTTAGCTTCAGTAGGTGGAATCTATCAAGAAAATTGTCCATTTCACTTAAGTTTTCAAATTTGATGGAGTATAGATTTTTAAACTAGGATCCAAATATTCTCTGGATTTCCTCAATGTCTGTTGTTATTTCACCCTTTTCATTTCTGATTTTGTTGATTTGTGTTTTCTCTGTCTGGCTTTTGGTTAATTTGGCTAAGGGTCTGTCTATTTTGTTGATTTTCTCTAAGAACCAACTCTTGGTTTCATTGATTCTTTGTATAGTTCTTTTTGTTTCTAAGTTGTTGATTTCATTCCTAAGTTTGATGATCTCCTGCCTTCTGCTTCTCTTGAGAGTGTTTGCTACTTTTTTTTCCAATTCACCCAGTTTAGCTGTTAATTTGCTAATATGAACTGTCACAATTTTCTTTTTGAAGGCACTTAGTGCTATGAAATTTCCTCGTAGCACAGCTTTCATTGTGTCCCATAGGTTTGGGTATGTTGTCTTCATTTTCGTTGGATTTTAAGAAGTCTTTGATTTCCTTTTTTATTTCTTCCCTGACCCAGTGGTCCTCTAGTAAAGACTTGTTCAATTTCCATGTGAGTGTAGACTTTCTGTTGATTCTTTTGCTATTGAAGTCCAGCTTTATTCCATGGTGGTCTGATAAGATACAAGGGGTTATTTCAATTTTCTTGTATCTGTTGAGGCTATCTTTGTGTCCAACTATATGGTCGATTTTGGAGAAGGTTCCATGAGGTGCTGAGAAGAAGGTGTATTCTTTTGTGTTTGGGTGAAATGTTCTGTAGATATCTGTTACGTCTATTTGGTTCATGATCTCTGTTAGACTCATTATTTCTCTGTTTGGCTTCTGTCTTGATGATCTGTCCATAGTTGTGAGTGGGGTGTTGAAGTCTCCCACTATTAAAGTGTTTCGATCGATGTGCGATTTAAGTTTTAGAAGCGTTTCTTTTATAAATGTAGGTGCCTTTGTATTTGGGGCATAGATGTTCAATATTGAGATGACCTCTTGGTGTATATTTCCTTTAATGAGTATGTAATGCCCTTCTCTGTCTTTTTTTATTAACTTAAATTGGAATTCTATTTTGTTTGATATTAGGGTGGCTACTCCAGCTTGTTTCCTGGGTCCATTTGCTTGGAAGACCTTTTCCCAGCCCTTTACTCTGAGGTAGTATTTATCTTCAATAGTGAGGTGTGTTTCTTGTATACAGCAAAAAGATGGGTCTTGTTTACGGATCCAGTCTGGAAGTCTGTGTCTTTTTATTGGCGAGTTGAGTCCATTGATGTTGATGGATATTAGTGACCAGGGGTTGTTATTTCCCATTATTTTGGTATAGCTGGCTGTCTTGTGTTTCTGTTTTGTTTAGTTGCTGTGGAGGTTTCTATTTCCTCTGTTTTCTTGGGTGTAGTTATCTTCTCTGGGTTGGAATTTTCCTTGTAGGATCTTCTGTAGGGCTGGGTTTGTGAGGAGATATTGTTTGAATTTGATTTTGTCATGGAATATCTTGTTTTCTCCTTCTATGTTGATAAGAGTTTTGCTGGGTATAGTAGTCTGGCTGGGCACCTATGTACTCTCATGGCTTGTAGGACATCCGTCCAGGCCCTTCTAGCTTTTAAAGTTTCTGAGGAGAAGTCAGGTGTGATTCTGACTGGTCTGTCATTGTATGTGACTTGGCCTTTTTCTCTTACAGCTTTTAATATCCTT
>CAJQZJ010000909.1:1970404-1986710 GCA_907164525.1 Lophiomys imhausi
TGTGGTTTAGGAATCAGGGTGATTGCGGCCTCGTAGAATGAGTTTGGCAATGTTCTTTCAGATTCTATTTGGTGAAAGAGTTTGAAAAGTATTGCTGTTAGCTCCTCTTTGAAGGTCCGGTAGAATTCCGGGCTAAAGCTATCTGGCCCTGGGCTTTTTTTGGTTGGGAGATTTTTAATGACTGTTTCTATTTCCTTAGGGGTTATAGGGCTGTTTAATCTGTTTATCTGATCTTGATTTAGCTTCAGTAGGTGGAATCTATCAAGAAAATTGTCCATTTCACTTAAGTTTTCAAATTTGATGGAGTATAGATTTTTAAACTAGGATCCAAATATTCTCTGGATTTCCTCAATGTCTGTTGTTATTTCACCCTTTTCATTTCTGATTTTGTTGATTTGTGTTTTCTCTGTCTGGCTTTTGGTTAATTTGGCTAAGGGTCTGTCTATTTTGTTGATTTTCTCTAAGAACCAACTCTTGGTTTCATTGATTCTTTGTATAGTTCTTTTTGTTTCTAAGTTGTTGATTTCATTCCTAAGTTTGATGATCTCCTGCCTTCTGCTTCTCTTGAGAGTGTTTGCTACTTTTTTTTCCAATTCACCCAGTTTAGCTGTTAATTTGCTAATATGAACTGTCACAATTTTCTTTTTGAAGGCACTTAGTGCTATGAAATTTCCTCGTAGCACAGCTTTCATTGTGTCCCATAGGTTTGGGTATGTTGTCTTCATTTTCGTTGGATTTTAAGAAGTCTTTGATTTCCTTTTTTATTTCTTCCCTGACCCAGTGGTCCTCTAGTAAAGACTTGTTCAATTTCCATGTGAGTGTAGACTTTCTGTTGATTCTTTTGCTATTGAAGTCCAGCTTTATTCCATGGTGGTCTGATAAGATACAAGGGGTTATTTCAATTTTCTTGTATCTGTTGAGACTATCTTTGTGTCCAACTATATGGTCGATTTTGGAGAAGGTTCCATGAGGTGCTGAGAAGAAGGTGTATTCTTTTGTGTTTGGGTGAAACGTTCTGTAGATATCTGTTAGGTCCATTTGGTTCATGATCTCTGTTAGACTCATTATTTCTCTGTTTGGCTTCTGTCTTGATGATCTGTCCATAGTTGTGAGTGGGGTGTTGAAGTCTCCCACTATTAAAGTGTTTCGATCGATGTGCGATTTAAGTTTTAGAAGCGTTTCTTTTATAAATGTAGGTGCCTTTGTATTTGGGGCATAGATGTTCAATATTGAGATGACCTCTTGGTGTATATTTCCTTTAATGAGTATGTAATGCCCTTCTCTGTCTTTTTTTATTAACTTAAATTGGAATTCTATTTTGTTTGATATTAGGGTGGCTACTCCAGCTTGTTTCCTGGGTCCATTTGCTTGGAAGACCTTTTCCCAGCCCTTTACTCTGAGGTAGTATTTATCTTCAATAGTGAGGTGTGTTTCTTGTATACAGCAAAAAGATGGGTCTTGTTTACGGATCCAGTCTGGAAGTCTGTGTCTTTTTATTGGCGAGTTGAGTCCATTGATGTTGATGGATATTAGTGACCAGGGGTTGTTATTTCCCATTATTTTGGTATAGCTGGCTGTCTTGTGTTTCTGTTTTGTTTAGTTGCTGTGGAGGTTTCTATTTCCTCTGTTTTCTTGGGTGTAGTTATCTTCTCTGGGTTGGAATTTTCCTTGTAGGATCTTCTGTAGGGCTGGGTTTGTGAGGAGATATTGTTTGAATTTGATTTTGTCATGGAATATCTTGTTTTCTCCTTCTATGTTGATAAGAGTTTTGCTGGGTATAGTAGTCTGGCTGGGCACCTATGTACTCTCATGGCTTGTAGGACATCCGTCCAGGCCCTTCTAGCTTTTAAAGTTTCTGAGGAGAAGTCAGGTGTGATTCTGACTGGTCTGTCATTGTATGTGACTTGGCCTTTTTCTCTTACAGCTTTTAATATCCTTTCTTTGTTCTCTACATTTGGAGTTTCTATTATTATGTGGTGAGAGGAGTTTCTTTTCTGATCTAATCTGTCTGGTGTTCTGTAAGCCTCTTAGATTTTTACTGGCATCTCTTTCTTTAGGTTTGGGAAGTTTTCTTCTATGATTTTGTTGAAGATATTTCCTGGACCATGGAGTCGGGAGTCTTCTCTTTCCTCTATGCCTATAATTCTTAGGTTCCATCTTTACATTGAGTCCTTGATTTCTTGGATGTTGTGGGTGAGAGATTTTTTTAAACTTCTCATTTTCTTTGGATGTTGTACTGATTTCTTCCATCGAATCTTCCATGCCTGAGATCCTGTCTTCCATATCTTGCATCCTATTTTTCATACTCACATCCGTAGTTCCTGTTCTCTTCTCTTGATTCTCCATTTCCTCTTTTAACTCTGACTGTGTTTTCTTTATTGTTTCCATTTCTATTTTCATGTCTTGAATGGTAGTGTTCGTTTTGTGCATTTCCTTCTCCAGTTTGCTTGTTTTTGTCTGGAGATCTTTCATTGCTTTATCCTTTTCCTGTTCAAGCTGGGTCACCTTGGCTTGGAGCTCTCTAATGATGTTATTCGTTGTTTTGACTTGTAGAATTGTGGCTTCTTTGAATTCCTTCATACTTTTAAGTTCTTCTTGAAGGGACTTTATCACTTTCCATAATGTAGAATTGTCATCATTTTCTTGTGTTTCAGTTGTGGTGAGGTGGTTCGGGCTGGACGGAATAGTGTTGCTTTCTTTTGTTGGAGACATTTTGCTCTGGTTTTTTTTTTTTTTTGGTCTCTGGCCTCTTGCCATGTGGATTTTTTTTTTTTTTTTTTTTTTGCTGTCTTCTGGACTTGGTTCCAAAGGTGGCACTGTGGTGTAGGAGTTGCCTTACTCCACCCCTATAAGGAGAGTCATTCAGTCCCGCCTCCCAGGTGGGGACCTAATTAATTCAGGTGGCGGAGCTGTGCAAAAGTAAGCTCTGATTCCCCACCAGAAGGGCCCTTACTAGTACAAAAGTTCGATATAGGACAGTTTCAAATATCTCACAGTTTGCCCGGGGTTGGTTCCTGTAGGGGGTAAATCTGCAGTTCAGCTCCAATAGCCTTGCCACTCCTGAGGCTTGGAAGCTGGCCAGTGATGTCACAGACTGGGATCTGAAGGCGCTTTGCGGTGGAGTTACTTCACTTCCAAGGGTCGCAACCTTTCCCAGATAATTGGATCTTCTGTGTGAGACCTGGGAGTGCCCAGCAGGGTGGGGATTATCTCTGCATGGTTTCTGAATCTGCCGGCTGGTAATTAGGTTGGAACTTACGGGGGATTTCTCCTTTTGGGGGGATGGGTTATCCCGATTCCCGGGTCCAGAGGCTTCCTAGCGTGTCCGAGAGTTGGAAGGGGCATCCTTCCCAGGCATCCTCCGTAGTCCCTGTGTAGCTGGGTGAGATTTAGAAGGGGTCATGCCCTTTGTACAGCGTCCTGCAACACTTGTCGCCTTGTGACTGTTGACCCCGAAATCAAAATACGTCCGCGCCGGCCGCCGCCATCTTGGATCCCCGAAGCATGTTTTTTTGCTGACACCAAAAACAAAATGGTACAATTAAATAAGGAAGGGAGGGAGAAGGAGGGAAGAGACAGAGAAGAGGGAAGGGAAGAGAGGGAGAAAAGAAGGAAGGAAAGGAAAAGGGAAGGGAGAGGAAGGAAGAGAGAGAGAAGAAAGTAAACTACATATCAATATTCCTCATAAACAAATTAAACTAGGATAATATAAAAAGACAATATCTACATGCAAATGCAGTTCATTCTGAAAAGTCAAGGAATGTACAATATTAAAAATTCAACTCAATGATTCATCATATGAATGATCTAAGAAAGAATGCCACATGATACTACCAATGGTTTCAGAAACCCATTTGACAAAATCAAGACTGAGGAGTACAGTACAACTCCTTCATCAGGCCTCAAGGCATCTACAGAAAACATGGGGAACATCATATGTTAAAGATATTCAATCAAATGCCCAGTGAAATTCTTTTCTGTAAATTTAGACAGGTTTATTCTACAATGTGTATGGAAAGGAAATTAAATAATAGCTCAAGTGATTTATAAATGAAGAACAAAACAGGAGAAATCATACTGGTTTTAAAAATGACTATGAAAAGACAGAAGGCAAGGCATAGTATTACAAAGGATGGACAGGTAAAGGAATAATTATTTTCTCACAAAAGCATCAGTGAAGAAGAACTGAGTCTAAAAATAGGACAAATGTGGCCAGATGAGTTTTGACAAAAGTGTAAATGCTATCCTGTGGAAGACAGTATTTTTAGCAAACAGTATTGTAATAACCAAATATCCATATGCTAAAAATACCAACTTAAACTTTATACCACATGCAAAATTTAACTCAAGTAGCTCTGGCTCAAAACATAAAAATGCAAAACTACAAATGTTACAGGAGACATGAGTAAGAATCCCCAAGTCCCAAATTTCAGCCAACATTCTTAGATATGACACCAAAAACATAAAATATTTTTTATAAATCCAAAAAATGAGCATCTTCAAAATTTGTGGTCTGCAAAAAATAAATAATGTACTGTTCAGAGGGCAAAAATGCAAGCTACAGACTGAGAGAAAATGTGTCAAAATCACATATTTAACAAATGACTTGTGTTCAAATATGCCAAGGGAAAAGTATAAAGTAAGTGGAACCACATATTTTTAAATTAACAAAAGACTACAACTAACACCTCTACAAAGGAGATATATGGATGTCAAAAAGCACACATATGCATACATACATACATATACACATTCACATACAGTCAGCATAAGAGAAAGGTAAACAAAACCACGATGATACACCATGGAACATCTAGCAGACTGACTAAGATAAAATTTTCACTAACAATGCCAGGTATTGAGGAAAATTTGAAGTAACTAAAATTCTCACACCTCACAAAAGGATGAGTCCACTCTGGAAGACAGTTTTGAAGTTCCTTATAAAGTTGAACATACACTTTAGCATATGGCTTAGCAATCTCATTTTTAGTTTTTTACCATGAAGAAACAGAAATTTATGTTCATACAGAAATCTGACCACAATATTTACAGCAGCTTTAGTTATAAATGTCCAACTGAAAACAACCAAAATGTCCTCCATTAAGTGAGTGAGTAAACAAACTATTGCAAAACCACAAAATGAAATACTACTCCACAGTTTAAAAAAATGAGAACAATACATGGTTTGGATGAATCTTGCAGACATTATCCTGAGTGGGAAAAAAAAGTCTCAAAAGGTGGCAATCTCTATAATTCCATTTCTATGACACTCTCAAAATCATTGTTGCCTATTGTGATAGAAAACAGTCAAGAAGGTACTAGGGGTTAGGTGATGGGAAAAGAATGTGACTACAAACGTAGCATAAAGAAGCTCTGTCCTCCAAATGTACAGAACAAAGAAAAAATATTAAAAGCTGTAAGAGAAAAAGGTCAAGTAATGTATAATGACAGACCCATCAGAATTACACCTGAGTTCTCCTCAGAAACTTTAAAAGCCAGAAGGGCCTGGACAGATGTCCTACAAGCCCTTAGAGAACATAGGTGTCCACCCAGACTACTATACCCAGCAAAACTCTCTATCAACATAGATGGAGAAAATAAGATATTCCATGACAAAACCTAATTTAAACAGTATCTACCTACAAATCTACCCTACAAAAGATCATAGAAGGAAAATTCCAACCCAGAGAAGATAACTACACCCAAGAAAACAGAGGAAGGAAAAAAACTCCACTGCAGCTAACCAAAAGAAACACACAACTACCCTACCACCTACATCAAAATAACAGGAAATAATAACCTTTGGTCGTTAATATCCATCAATATCAAGGGACTCAACTCCCCAATAAAAAGACACAGGCTTACAGAATGGATCGTAAACAAGACCCATCATTTTGCTACATACAAGAAATGCATCTCACTCACAAAGATAGACTCTACCTCAGAGTAAAGGGCTGAGGAAAAGGTTTTCCAAGAAAATGGTCCCAGAAAGCAAGCTGGAGTAGCCATCCTAATATCAAATAAAATAGACTTTCAACTGAAGTTAATCAAAAATGATAGGGAAGGACACTACATACTCGTTAAAGGAAAATTCATCAAGATGACATATCAATACTGAATATCTATGCCCCCAAAAACAAAGGCACCCACGTTTGTAAAAGAAACTCTTCTAAAGCTTAAACCGCACATCAATTCCCACACATTAACAGTGAGAGACTTCAACACCCCACTCACAACAATGGACAGATCATTGAGACAGAAACCAAACAGAGAAATAATGAGACTAACAGAGGTCATGAACCAAATAGACTGAACAGATATCTACAGAGCATTTCACCCAAACACAAAAGAATACAGCTTTTTTACAACACCTCACGGAACCTTCTCCAAAATTGACCATATAGTTGGACACAAGGCAAACCTCAACAGATACAAGAAAAATGAAATAACCCCTTGAATCTTATCAGACCACCATGGATGAAAACTAGACTTTAGCAACAATAGAAATAACAAAAAGCCGACACATTCATGGAAAGTGAACAACGCTCTACTCAATGACCACTGGGTCAGAGAACAAATAAAGAAGGAAATCAAAGACTTCTTAAAATCCAAAGAAAATGAAGACATAACATACCCAAACCTATGGGACACAATGAAAGCTGTGCTATGAGGAAAGTTCATAGCACTAAGTGCCTTCAAAAAGAAAATTGTGACAGCTCATATTAGCAAATTAACAGCTAAACTGGGTGAATTGGAAAAAAAAAGAATCAAACACTCGCAAGAGGAGCAGAAGGCAGGAAATCATCAAACTTAGGGCTAAAATCAACAACTTAGAAACAAAAAGAACAATACAAAGAATCAATAAAACCAAGAGTTGGTTCTTTGAGAAAATCAACAAAATAGACAGACCCTTAGCCAAAATGACAAGAAGGCAGAGGGAAAATACCCAAATCAGTAAAATCAGAACTGAAAAGGGAGAAGTAACAACAGATATCAAAGAAATCCAGAGACTCTTTAGGTCTTACTTCAAAGATCTGTACTCCACAAAATTTGAAAACCTCAGCAAAATGGATAATTTTCTTGATAGATTCCACCTACCAACACTGAATCAAGATCAGGTGAACAAATTAAACAGTCCTATAACCCTTAAGGAAACACAGTCACTAAAGTTCTCCCATTCAAACAAAAAACAACAACAACATAAACAAAAAGCCCAGGGTCAGATGGTTTTAGCACAGAATTCTACAAGACCTTCAAAGAAGAGCTAATATCGATACTCTTCAAAACTCTTCCACAATATAGAAACAGAAGTAACACTGCCAAACTCATTCTATGAGGCCACAGTCACCCTGATCCCTAAACCACACAAAGACCCAGCAAAGAAAGAGAACTTCAGACCAATCTCCCTCATGAACATAGACACAAAAAATACTTAATAAAATACTGGCAAACCGAATGCAAAAACACATCAAAAGTATCATACATCATGATCAAGTAGGCTTCATCCCAGGAATGCAAGGGTGGTTCAACATACGAAAATCCATCAATGTAATTCACCATATAAACAAGCTGAAAGAAAAAAACCACATGATCATCTTGTTAGATGCTGAAAAAGCATTTGACAAAATCCAACACCTCTTCATGCTAAAAGTCCTGGAAAGAGATACCATACAAGGACCATACCTAGAAATAATAAAGGTGATATGCAGCAAGCCAGTAACCAGCATCAAATTAAATGGAGAGAAACTTAAAGCATTTCCTCTAAAATCAGGGACAAGGCAAGGATGCCCACTTTCACCGTATCTCTTCAACATAGTACTTGAAGTTCTAGCCAGAGCACTAAGACAACTAAAGGAGATCAAGGGGATACAAATTGGAAAGGAAGAAGTCAAGTTATCTCTATTTGCAGATGATATGATAGTATACATAAGGGACTCCAAAAATTCCACCAGAGAACTAATACAACTGATAAACACCTGTCACAAGGTGGCTGGATACAAAATTAATTCAAAAAAATCAGAAGCCCTTCTTTATACAAAAGATAAATGGGCTGAGAAAGAAATTAGGGAAACAGCACCCTTCACAATTGCCACAAACAACATAAAATACCTGGGGGTAACTCTAACTAAGCAAGTGAAAGATCTGTATGACAATAACTTCAAGTCCTTGAAGAAAGAAATTGAAGAGAACATCAGAAGATGAAAAGATCCCCCATGCTCATGGATAAGTAGGATCAACATAATAAAAATGGCCATCCTGCCTAAGGCAATATACAAATTCAATGTAATTCCAATCAAAATACCATCACAATTCTTTATAGACCTGGAAAAAAATTCTCAACTTCATATGGAGTAACAAAAAACACAGGATAGCTAAATCAATCTTGTACAATAACAAAACACCAGGAGGTATCACCATCCCAGATTTCAAGCTATGCTACAGAGCAATAGTAATAAAAAAAAAAAAACAGCATGGTACTGGTACAGAAACAGACCAATTGATCAATAGAATCGAATTGAAGACCCAGAAATGAACCCACACACCAATGTCACTTAATTTTTGACAAAGAAGCCAAAACCATAAAATGGAAAAAGGACAGCATCTTCAGTAAATGGTGCTGGTCTAACTGGATGTCAATATGTAAAAGAATGAAATTAGACCCATACTTATCACCCTGCACAAAATTTAAGTCCAAGTAGATCAAAGACCTTAACATAAAACCCAACACACTAAATCTAATAGAAGATAAAGTGGGGAAAACCCTTGAAATTTTTGGCACAGGTGACAACTCCCTGAACAGAACACCAATAACTCAGGCCTTAAGACCAACAATCAAAAAATGGGGCCTCATGAAACTGAAAAGCTTCTGTAAGGCAAAAGACACTGTCATTAGAACAAAATGGCAACCTACAGATTGGGAAAAGCTCTTCACCAATCCCATATCTGACAGAGGGCTAATATCCAAATTTTACAAAGAACTCAAGAAATTAAATGCCAAGAAACCAAATAATCCAATCAAAAAATGGGGAACAGAGCTAAATAGAGAATTCACAAAGAAGGAATCCCTAATGGCTGAGAGACACTTGAAGAAGTGCTCAGCATCCTTAATCATCAGAGAAATGCAACTCAAGAAGACTCTGAGATTTCATCTCACACCTGTCAGATTGGCTAAGATCAAAAACTCAAATGACAGCTGGAAAAGTTGTGGAGAAAGGAGAACACTCCTCCATTGCTGGTGGGAGTGCAAACTTGTGCAACGACTATGAACATCAGTCTGGCAATATCTTTAAAAACTTGGAATATCTCTACCTCAAGACCCAGCCATACCACTTCTTATACATCCAAATGACTCCTCACCGAATCACAAGGAAGTTTCCTCATCTATGTTCATAGCAGCCTTATTTGTAATAGCTAGAAACTGGAAACAACCCAGATGTCCCTCAACCAAGGAATGGATAAAAAAAAACTGTGGTACATCTACACAATGGAATACTATTCAGCCATCAGAAATGCAATTTGCAGCCAAATGGATGGAACTAGAGAAACTCATCCTGAGTGAGCTAACCCAGACTCAGAAGGATGCACATGGCATCTATTCACTTATAGTAGGATTTTAGCTATATAGTGGAAGGTATCGATACTACAGCTAACACACAAAAGGGAACTTGGACATAGACTTTTTATTTTTTATTTTTATTTTTTTATTTATTTTATATATTTTTTTCTATTTTTTTCTATTTTTTATTCTTTTTTATCTGTGTATCTGCTTATTTGTTTGTTTTTTAGTTCTCTCTCCTGGGCAATGAGACACTTTTCACTGGTGGTACTACCTTGTGGACCCCCAATGAATGCGGAGGCTCTTGGCCCTCATACGACCTCTCAGCTGAAATGAGGGACTGTTATATAAGGACACCCCAACCCAGAGAAATGGGATGGAAGGGTTAGGAGGTAAAGAAAAAAAATGAAATGTGATGTTTTGGCCTTTTACTACTAATTGTCGCAAACTGTTTAGGATAATTAAGAAATGCAAACTAATAGTTATGCAAACTGGTCATTTTGTTAGGTACTATGACAGCCTATTATAGTTATTTTCTAAACTAATCAGAAATAAAGTTGCTAAGAGACAAGCAACATCTGCTTATCCTAATATAAGAGATAGGGCCTCTTCAAAAACCTCAAGAGATCTGCAGAATATGGCATTCAAAGATGTTTTTGTAACTTTAGATTTTTTTATATCGAGACATATCAACTCCTGACAGCACCCCTATTCTACCCCAAGTAGAAGATGAGCATCGAAGAATCTCCAGTGGGAGATGATTGAATTAGTCGCAAGCCTATCTCTTGGTAGGAAAAGCCCCTTGCTCCAACTGTAGACAGAATGCTGTCCAAAAAGTACAAAAATTGGAAGCAGGTAAGTCGACAGCCTAGCTCTACCAAGACAGGGTATGCAAGTCCTTCATAACCCCTGCTCTACAATCAATGCCTGTCAGAGAAACGGGGCCAAACAACTGAAGATCGATGCTGTAATGTATGGAGAGAAAATGGGAACTGTCCAGGAAGCCACTGGTATGTCATTTCTTAGTTTTGGAAGCTGCAGGCCCTGTACTTCCTATAAAATCAGATACATTTATCCCTCCCAGGTCTCTGTGGTGGTTTAAGAACATATAGCTAGAGTCACATAATTAAATTTTGAGTTGTTTAGGAGTCAAGAGAGTGTTATAGACCTAAGAAGATGCTTTTAAAATTGTGTTGCAAGTTAGTATGAATGTTGAGTTAGATATAGAACTTTAAACTCATGGAGATGGTTAGATAGTAGAATGTTAAAGTCAGGTGCCAAATACATATGGACTAGACATTGGGAATGTACGCTAAGCCATATAACCCTCATAACTGTGGCCTAATTACCTCTGTTGTTTTTTATTGTATTTATTATTATAAGAGAAAGAGCCATTTGTTGGACTGAAGGGGAAACTGTAGGGGGAAATAAGATATACCTTAAACTTAAAAAAAAGGGAAGAGGATGGGGGGTTGAGGGTGGGAGGGTGGGACTGGAGGGGGGAATAGGGAGGGGACTGCGATTGAGATGTAACTTGAAGAAATAAAAAATAAAGAAAAAAACTGTGGTACATCTACACAATGGAATATTACTCAGCCATCAGAAACAACAAAATCATGGAATTTGCAGCCAAATGGATGGAACTAGAAAAGCTCATCCTGAGTGAGCTAACCCAGACTCAGAAGGATGCACATGGTATCTATTCACTAATAATCGGATTTTAGCCATATAGTACAGAGTAACTATACTACAACCAACACACCAAAAGAAACAGGAACATAGACTTGGTTACCTGTTAATGAGACACTTTGTCCTAGTGGTGTTGCCATGTAGGCCCCCAGTGTATAAGGAAGCTCTTAGCCCTCATATGACTGCTGAACTGGGGCAGGGGACTGATATGAGGAACACCCCACTCCGGAGGAGTAGGATAAAAGGGAGAGGGGGTAGAGGGTGGGAGGGTGGGACTGGGAGGCATGGAAAGAGGGCACTGTGTTGGAGATGTAACTTGAAGTAATAAACATTTTTTAAAAACTGTCAACAGAACAGAGGTGGTGAAAATTGAGCTCTTCTGACCCCCTCCCTACCCCAGCCACCCTGGGCCACTCCCTTAGCTCTAGTCCAGTGGTTCTCAACCTTCCCAGTGCTGCAACCCTTTAATACAGTTTTTCATGTGTGGTGACTCCAAACTATAAAATTGTTTTTGTTGCTACTTCACAACTGTAATTTTGCCACTGTTATGAGTTGTAATGCTAAAATATCTGATATTTCTGATGGTCTTAGGTGACTTCTGTGAAAGGGTCATTTGACACGCCCCCAAAGGGGTCATGATCCATAGGTTGAGAACCACTGCTCTAGTCTGTCTATTCCTGTTGGCTGCCCCAGGGACTAAGGCACCCTAGTAACTCAGAGGGATTGCTATGACTCTATGACAGTTAAAGCCCTAGTTTGTATTTCCAGGAAAAAATAAATTATCAGGTAGAAGCTCTTCTTTCTTCCTTTGTGTTTCTAGGGGGCCTTGGAAAGAACAAAATGACACATTCATTTCACTGCTGGTGCCAGCGCCAATGGTGACATCAGAGTTCCACAAGAGACCAGATCCAGTAGCATGAGTTGAAGTAAGCAAGGCTTACTATGTGGTAAGAACTTGCAGGTCTATAGCATGAGGACCTGAAACAGACTCCTTGACATAAAAAGCCCAGCACAGCCAAAGTTAACCCCAGCACTGGAGGACAGAGACAGACAGATCCAAGAAATTCATTAGCCCGTCAGCCTAGCGAATCAGCCAACTTCAGTAAAAGACCCTGTCTCAAGGGAATAAGGCAGAAAGTAATAGATACCTGATATCTATACCTCCTCAAGTCTTCAAATGTTCACATATACATCCTGTATATTAGAGAGAGAGAGAGAGAGAGAGAGAGAGAGAGAGAGAGAGAGAGAGAGACTGAGTCAAAGGAACAGTGTTATGGTTTGGGCTGTGGTCATGAACAGATTTTCCAATACATTGGTCATGTTACCAGATGCATTCCTTGTACTTCCTCTTTCAAGATGCCTTTTGGGCAAATAACACCATGTTCCATCTCTAAGTGATGTTTTCCACAATCCAAAAGAATTTCTGTGACATTATTGAGTGAGACCCTCTTGGCAGACAAGGAAGGATTAGCAAGTCTGTGGATTACCTGAGCAATAAAGATATATTGCCATGGGCCTTTCATTTGGAATTCAGTCTTGGTCAATATCAACATCTTGCAGCAAGTCGATAAAACCCAGTTATCAATCGCAGTGGGAGTGTCAGCACCTGCTGCCGGTGACCTAGTTTATGGAGAATCAAGACCTCAGATGAGGCTTTAAATTCGCTGATTTTTTTTTCCTGTGAGGTTTGTCATGGCTCACCCAGCCAGACCAATTTGATGCATCATTCTGAGGAAGGGGGAAAGGGTTGTGGTTCTCAGAGTATTAGCTAATTTATTTCATACTGATGCTGTGACAGAGGCCACTTCTTCCTCTCCCCATCCTTCATCAAGAAAAGAAAACCAAGCCTCGGGAGGCTGAGTCCACATGAGGATAACAGCCATGCCATCCGCTGGGGTTCTCCTACCCCATCAGCCTCTGGCTGACCTGCTTGCTGACCATGAGCTAAGGCATGCACTGGGAGCCCAGCCCAGATCAGAAGGGCTAGCCAGCCCACCCCTAACCACAACTGTTTTAAGTCATTTGGATCTGATTTCCTATAAAACAGTATTGTAGTAATTGACAACTGATACAGGATTTACCAGATTATTTTGTAAAATGAGAAATGTCCAAGGGAAACCACCCCAGATCATTAACTTTGGGGTTCTTGATTCACTAAGGACCAAAATCCTACTAGCTGTGGCTAAAATCCAAACTTATACAGCATACACATGCAACAACAACAAACCAACAGGGTCAGTCCTGTCAGCAAATGAAACTGCTGATACCATTCATTTTTGTCCATTTTAGCTCTTTTTTTAAGGGGCAAAGGACATGGTCTCCAAAATAACTAACCTACCTTTAGCTTCCAGACACTGGGCAGCACTGTTTTGGTTTTTGCTTTTGGATTGTTTTGTTTGGGGGAGGGGGTGCTGTCATAGATGTGACCTCTGAGTCACTGAACCATTTGTGACAGGGGACAGCTATTGCAGTTGAAAAATATAACCTTATCTATATTTATTTTGCTACTTCTTGTAGGGAGTTAGATTAATACAAATTAGATTAGAAAATATCTAGGGGTTTCTGATACAGTCTCTTAATTCGGGGCATGAAGATCAACTTGGCTGTGAGTGATTAGCTTATCAGCTTGTGGAAAAACAAGGATGAAGTCAGGTGAAAACAGGAAACAAACAGGAGATTTAATGGACTGAAAAACAAGGTTGAAGCCAGGAAAAACAGGAAAGATTTAATGGACTAAGAAACAAAGTATTTGGCCTGGCATTGTTTTCAGCTGCTAAGTGGGCAGAACCCAAATTAAGCTGAAACAGGTGGAGCAAGGAGAGATCCTATTTAAGGATGGAGCCAGAGGCCCCCCATGCTAGAGAGCTCCAAGAGTCCTGCTGGAGAAAGTGCTGGTGAACTGATGGCCAGATCTCCCTGAGGCAGAAAGAAGCTGGTGAGCAGAGAAAGCCTCAGCAAGACAGCAAAAGGCCAAGGACTAAACCCTGTGGCTCATCTTTTGCCTAGAGGGGTTTGAACTGTCCGAACAGTGGCCTAAACAAAACTGTGGCTGGCTTTAAGGACTGAGGCAGAACGGCAGAGTTGCTAATGCGAAGGAAATAAGTTGGCCTACAGATGGCTGAGGTCTCCCAGAGAGAAGAAAGCCTCAAGCCTTATTTAAGGTGAGACTTCCATAGTCAATTTACCCTGATGAATTTACATCTGAGATATTCCAGAATAAGAACTGCTAAGTGCATTAAAGGGTCTACCACAGAGACTGTATTCCTGACGACTGAGGACCTGCCCTAGAGACTGTATCCTTCTAAAAGGTTAGATAATTGTAATAATTATCAATAGAATTAGTGGTTAGGTTAAAGGGGTTGTAGGAATTTGTAGGGTTAATAGTTAAGAAATTGTTGGTATTTGTTATAAGTGAATAGTTATCAAAAATAAGCATTAAATAATTTAAAAGTTCAGTAACAACTACTGCTGCTATAACAAATTACCATGAACTTGATGTTTTAACTAGAACAAATGTGTTGCCTGACTATCCTAGAGAACAGAAGTATCTTCAAGCTAAGAATCAAAACATCATCAAGGCTGTTCCTCTCTGGAGATTCTGGAAAGGAATCTCCTTTGCATTTCCATCTTCTAGGTTGCCTGTATTCCCCGACTCAGGGTTGTCTCCTCCTCCATCTTCAAAGCCTGCAACAACAGACCAAGTCCTTGCCATATTGTGTCTCTCTGCCCTATTCTCTCACTTCCCATGTCCACTTTTAAGGACTAAGTGTATCAAACTGGATAATCTAAAAGTCCATAATTCTAATCATAGCTACAAAATCTCATTTGATTTATAGAATCACAAGGTTCAATCACAAAGGCATGGACATCTTGTAGTACACATTATCCCAAGTACTACCACGTTGTTTCTCTATCCCAAAGACTGAAGAAACTATTCTTTTATTGTATATCTCTATAAAACTGATAGACCTACATCCAAAATTCCATAAATGGACTTGCTTTAGAAAAGGAGAGAATGAACCACAATCAAAAGCATCCTGTCATTTTTCTGTGAAGTCTCGATGTGCTCCTCCCTCTGAGACACATCTTCCCTACTGAGGAAGTGGGCTCTGGCTTCCAATTCAAAGACAGGATTAGATACCCTCACTGGAGATTGAGTGCGGCTCTTCATATTGTCACACCATTGCACAAAATTCCCAGAAGTTATTGAGGTCCTCATGGTAATTCAAGGAAGTCAATAAGATGCCATCTCAGATTCTGCAAACGACAAAGTTATTTCCTGATTCCCCTTCTGCTGAGTTTTGAAGTGATACAGGGATGCCGCTAATGAGATTCTGCCCGACAAGGGTTTGCATATGAGTATTATGCAAAGCAGATACATAAATAAATGACTATTTGAAGTTTTAGAAAGTGAAAAACATCAAAGAAACAGAAGAAATGTGATGAGAGTTCAGAGCAAGAAAGATGGGAGAGTCAGAGAGTGAAGAGGGAGAAGAGGAAAAATAATCTCAAAAGGTTTTCATGAGAATTCAAGAATGCATGCTATAAATTTAGATGCAAAATTTTATGGTTTAAGTGAGGACAGATGTGCATTTCTTCTGTATAGGAGTAAAGAGGTATTTTAGGCTCTGAAGTTCATATGGTCTCCATTACAACTTAGTTTTTCTACTGCATTGAAAAGCAGCCCCAGACTATTAGAACACTGGCCAGCTGCACTTTGACACCATATCTTAAAGCCTGAATCCGGCCAACCCTCCCTGACTCTCTTGTGGGACAGAGACTGAAGGAGCAGTCTGGGCTGTGAGTTGGTAGCTTTCAAAGTATGGTACCCAGTTCTTCCATGCCTTTTGACAAGTATGCTATGTTGAACTACATCCCATGATAGAAACTTGCACCACCTCTGAAAGTTCTAAAAGGTCCAATCTTTCCTTTGTTTCCTTTGTTTGGTCTGAAGGAGACTCCTCAGGGGGTATTTTGCTAGAGAGGTTGTCTGAAAGCTCCTCTGTCCCCTCCCCCATCTCTCTCTCTCTCTCTCTCTCTCTCTCTCTCTCTCTCTCTCTC
>CAJQZJ010000909.1:1997818-2011501 GCA_907164525.1 Lophiomys imhausi
ATATTATATTTGGCTAAATTGGTATTGATCATTGTATATTAATGCGAAATTAAGATTGTATAGGGCTACATTGGTATTGATCTTTGTATATCGATACAAAATTAAGATTATATTTGGCCACAATGGTATTGATCCTTGTATATTAATGTAAAATTAAGATTGTATAGGGCTACATCGGTATTGATCTTTGTATATTGATACAAAATTAAGATTATATTTGGCCACATTAGTATTGATCTTTGTATATTGATACAAAATTAAAGGTAACGCTTCTTAAAGGTATTGTTCATAGTAATACTTAAAAATGAAATGTCAAGTTTTGACCTCTCACTACCAACTGACATAAACTGTTTAGGATAATTAAGAAACAGAAACTAATAGTCATGAAAACGTGTCATTTTGTTAGTTACTATGACAGTCTATCACAGCTATTTTCTAAGCTACTCAGAAATCAAGTTGCTAAGAGACAAGCAATATTTGCTTATCTAAATATAAGAGATAGATAGGGCATCTTCAAAAACCTCAAGAGATCTGCAGAATATGGCATTCAAAGATGCTTTCTTAACTTAAGATTTTTTGATATCGAGACATGTCAGCTCCTGACAGCACCCCCTATTCTACTCCAAGTAGAAGATGAGCATCGAAGAATCTCCAGTGGGAGATGACTGAATTGGTGGTAAGCCGTTCTCTTGGCAAGAAAAACCCCTTGCTTCAACTGTAGACAGACTTCTGTCCAAAAAAAGCAGATAAGTGGACAGCCTAGCTCTGCCAAGACAGGGTAGGTAAGTCCTTCATAATTCCTGCTCTACAATCAATGTCTGTCAGAGAAATGGGGCCAAATGGCTGAAGATTGATGCTGTAATGTATGGAGAGAAAATGGAAACTGTCCAGGCAGCCACTGGTATGTCATTTTTTAGTTTGGGAAGCTGCAGGCCCTGCACTTCCTATATAATCAGATATATTTATCCCTCTCAGGTCTCTGAGGTGGTTGAAGAATAGATAGCTAGAGTCTCATAATTAAATTTTGAGTTGTTTAGGAATCAAGAGGGTGTTCTGGATCTAAGAAGATATTTTTAAAATTGTGAGGCAAGTTAGTATGAAAGCTGAGTTAGATATAGAACTTTAAACTCATGGAGATGGTTAGATAGTAGAATGTTAAAGTCAGGTGCCAAATACATATGGACTGGACATTGGGAATGTATGCTAAGCCATATAACTCTTATAATTGTGGCCTATTTATTTCTGTTGTTTTGTATTGTATTTATAGTTATAAGAAAAAGAACCATTTGTTGGACTGAAAGGGAGAGCTGTTGGGGGGAAAAAGAAATACCTTAAACTAAAAAAAAAAAAAAAGAAGGGAAGAGGATGGGGGGGTGAGGGGGAGGAGGGTGGAAGGGTGGGACTGGAGGGGGGAGTAGGGAGGGGATTGTGATTGAGATGTAACTTGAAGAAATAAAAAATAAATTATTAAAAACAAACAAAAAAAAAGAAAGAAAAATCCCTTGCTTCAACTGTAGACAGAATGCTGTCCAAAAAGGACAAAACTTGGAAGCAGATAAGTTGACAGCCTAGCTCTGCCAAGACAGGGTAGTCAAGTGCTTCATAATTCTTGCTTTACAATCAATGTCTGTCGGAGAAATGGGGCCAAATGGCTGAAGATTGATGCTGTAATGTATGGAGAGAAATTGGGAACTGTCCAAGCAGCCACTGGTATGCCATTTCTTAGTTTTGGAAACTGCTGGCCCTGCACTTCCTGTATAATCAGATATACTTCTCCCTCTTGGGTCTCTGATGTGGTTGAAGACTAGATGGCTAGAGTCTCATAGTTAAATTTTGAGTTGCTTAGGAATTAAGAGGGTGTTCTGGATCTAAGAAGATGTTTTTAAAATTGTGATGAAAGTTAGGATGGAAGCTGAGTTGGATATAGATCTTTAAACTCATGGAGATAGTTGCGTAGTAGAATGTTAAAGTCAATTGCCAAGTACATATGGATTGCTAAGCCTTATAATTCTCATAATTGTGGCCTAATTATTTTTGTTGTTTTGTATTGTATTTGTTGTTATAAGAGAAAGAGTCATTTGTTGGACTGAAAGGGGGAGCTGTTGGGAGGAAAAGGATATATCTTAAACTTAAAAAAAAAGGAAGTGGATGCGGGGGGGGGGGGGGGGGGGGGGACCAAGGGGGGGAGTAGGGGGGAAATTGGGGTTGAAATGTAACTTTAAAAAATTTAAAAAAAAAAAAAACTTCCTCTCCCATTGTTCCCCCATACTTACGGGGGAGAGGGGAGACGGAGGTGGGGGGCGGGACTCAGTGTACCAGAGATGATTTACTGCCCTCTATTGCCACAGGGTAAGAAGCTAGAAGTTGGCCAGGCTGAACCTAAAGGCATCCAACTCTTGATCTCAGCCATGTAAGGGAGGCAGCTAATATCCCGTCCAAATTATGTTAAGAGTTCAGAAAATACAGGAATCTATGTCACTTCTTCCATGGTTTAAAGAAATTCACAATTGGGCTGGAGAGATGGCTCAGCGGTTAAGAGCACTGGCTGCTCTTCCAGAGGTCATGAGTTCAATTCCCAGCAACCACATGGTGGCTCACAACCATCCATAATGAAATCCCCTCTTCTGGCCTGCAGATATACCTGCAGACAGAACACTGTATACACAATAAATAAATCTTAAAAAAAAAAAAAAAAAAAAAAGAAATTCACAATTGAGAACTTCTTCCTTCTATTTGATCATTGGTTCTCAGCCTTCCTAATGCTATGACCCTTTAATACAGTACCTCATGTTGTGGTGACCCCCCTACCATAAAATTATCTTTGTTGCTACTTCATAACTGTAACTTTGCTACTGTTATGAGTCATAATGTAAATAGCTGATATACAGGATGTATTTTCATTGTTACAAATTGAACATAAAGCATAGTGATTAATCACAAAATAAAAAATAAAAAAACAAAGAACTTGGCCAAGTCAATGTTGTGCCCCCACCCATTTGCTCTTTTTTTTTTTACAAACAAAAGCAAGTTTATTTACACAAATTACAGTATTTACCACATATAATAATGATAATTCTCTCTCTGCAAAGGCAGCTGACTCCAGTTTCAATAGCACCTTCACTTTGAAACAGCGTCCACTCAGAGCTCCACGCTTTTGTTCTGGCCAGGGCTGCTGGGCAGCCTGATGGCTCACAGCTCACTCAGTAGCTCAAGCTGACCTGACACAGCAATTCCTCAGCCTCCCAGATGCTGGGACTACAGACATGAACCATCAGGCCTTGTTCTCTCCTTCAGTCTCATTCCAGATCTGCTATGTACAAACAACAGTAATTCTGACTAACCCTCAAACATTTGCCTATTGGATAACAGAAAACCAGGGCTTTGGGAAGAAAACCCACTTTGGTTTTTAATGGGTGGCTCCTTAGGAGTCTGTGGTTTGCATTTCCCTCTTGACAGAACTACAGCACCAGAGTCTGCGCACTGCCATGGCTCCTTCAATCAGAGTCGCTACTGCTGCTTGAAGAATCTGTTGACATAACCTCCACATCATCCTCATTTTCCTTGTTGTGCCCAGGAGGCTCCAGCAGAAAGTCATTACTGTGATTTGGTGGCAGCATGTTCACAGACATGTCATTTGACTGCCATGGGTACTGTGGAGCCAGGACATCTGGCAGTCTACCTGCTGCAAGAGCGTCCCCTGGGAGATGGCCATTCACACCGCTGGTGGAAGGATTGTTCATCTGACCCAACAATCCACTTCTCATCTCTAAATCAGTTGGGTATGGTCTCCGAGGATCTCCTGGAACCCAGGTCAGTGGCACACAAACAGCATTGCTTGCACTAATTCTATGTGCATATTTAATGATTTCTTCAGAGTAGATAGCACCTTTTCTCGCTTTCTCTATTGACTTGAGCTTCTCCTTTGCCTGGTAAACAGCTGTGGCCAGTATCTGCTCCGCCTCTTTCAACTGTTTCTGCAGTTGCTGAATGTCACTGTCTCTCTTCCCTACTTCCTTTTCTAGAGCCTGCATTTCATGGTGGACCTTCCCCTGATTAAGTGCTAATTTCATTAGTTCCTGAAAGTTCCCATCTCGGTGAATTAGCAACTCCAAGACCTGGTTTTCCTCTTCCAGTTGTAATAGCTTCTGGTTTCTTGAAATTGCCAGCATTTCTATAAGTTCCCTCGACAAGACTTCCAGATCTTCCAGCGCAGACAGCAGCCGCTCTCGCGTACTGCCAATGCCTGCCATCCTCAAGACGCCTGCCATCCACTCCTTTTCCTTCTCTCCACTTGAAGAAGCCGCCATTGCCCCCTGATCACAAGCAGCCATATGCGCAGTGTCCCATTTGCTCTTAAGAGCACATCACTCTTGATGCCATATAGAACATCAACTCCCATCATCCTCCGATGATGCCTGACCATCCCATCATTCTTCCCTAAGCTCCAATGGTCAGGAATTTCCTGTCCACCGAGGTTGCTCTGCCCTTGGCTATAAATTCCTATTTGCCCTGCCATATTCAGGTTGAACCCAGGCTCTACCCATTCTGAACAATCCCATTGCTGTAGTCCTTAAACCTATCAACAGTCCTGAACAAACTTTTCTGCCTGTGCCTTTACAAATATTACTGAATGACTTTTTTTCTTTAACAGCACCCAGCAAGGAGGAAACAGGAAGAGATTCCTATTCAAAAGAGCTCCTCATATCCACCCCTACCCCAGCTCCTGAAAATGATCTTGAAGCTGACAATTTTCACACCTCTTAGTACAATTTATAATAACAATAGTAGCAAACATTTTTCACACCCAATAAGTGGCAAGTCCATTCTAAATGTTTAATAAACTAACACATCTAATCCTCAAAAACCACTATGGGTTAGGGATTGTTGTTCCCATCGACAGGTGGCAAAACTAAAAGGGCAAAGAAATCAGGGTACTTAGCACATCTATCTGATGATCGATTATCAGAGTTCTTTCCTTTTCCACTGGTCAATTAGCTGCTACTCGGATGCCTGGGCTGAATGAAATAGGTCACCTTCAAGATTTTAGAGGCAGAGTGATTTATTGTAGAAACCTAAGAGATTTGCTTAAGGCCTCACACCTGCCCTGGCCCACAGCTAGTCCTGGAAGTTGCTGTAGTTCCTGTCTAGAGGGGGCAGCCATGTCCTCAGGGCCCACCTCCTTCGAGATGCACCCACTTTAATCCAAGACTTTGGAGAAAGGGAAGAGCACAGTGGGTAAGAATAATCAGGGACACATCATTGAAAGAGCAGAACTGCCTAGAACAGAGGTTCTCAACCTGTGGATCGTGACTCCTTCAAGGGGTCAAATGACCCTTTCACAGGGATCACCTAAGACCATCAGAAACACAGATATTTACAATACAATTCATAACATTAGCAAAATTACAGTTATGAAGTAGCAATGAAAATAATTTTGTGGTCAGGGGTCACCACAACATGAGGAACTATATGTAGTAAAAGGTTGAAGCATTAGGAAAGTTGAGAACCACTGCTTTAGAGCATGAAGGAAGGGGAAGGTTTTCTTAAGTGAAGACATACAGACAAGGACTCATTCAGCATTATGTGTGCCTACTGTATACATGGATATAAAGCCAAATTTGGCCAAGTGGTACATGAGACAGTTCCTGTTAGGAAATGGCCATAATACTGATAATAAGACCCATTGTAGGCTTAGCCCAAGTCATACAATGACTCTCATTCTCCCATGGGAGGATAAGCATTCTTTCTTCTATAACTCCATGGTTGATGAAACTGGCTTATACTTGCTCATATAAAGTGAGCTGGCTGTGTGTTTCTAACTCCTCAATGAACTGGATTTGAAATAGATTCTGCTGGATAGAATTTACACCACAGAAATGAACCAGCACTGTAAAGTTAGTGGTTAGAAATTTATCAGCACAGCTAATGAAAATTGGAATCCACAGCTCTCTCATGTTGGGGCCTGTGCTTTGCCCTCACACGGATTTGCCTTCAGTAAAAACCGGGGCCAGAGAAGCCCAAAAAGGAAGCTCCATCTTTAGGTCTTTAAGGATTATAAACTGTCTCCCTGAAGGTCAAAATGACATCCATTTGGGGGCTCCTCATCAGTAAAGTTGGACTCATATTAATATCTATGTACATAGGCAGTTGGATAAATTAATACACATAAAAATTTAGGATAATGCCCAGCCCATGGTAAGCACTGAGTTTGATCATTTTCTTGTTGTTACGACAAACTACCTAATAAAAGCAATTTAAAGAAAGATTTCTTTTTGGTTCACAGTTTGAGGATACATATAGTCCATTGTACTGGGGAAGCCAGGATGGCAGGAGCTTGAGGCAGCTGTTATTGCAACCATGTGTATATTGTATCGATAGTCAGGAAGCAGAAAAGTCTTCTGTCCCTAACTCAGCATCCCTGGGAGCAAGCTTGACTCAGAAGCAGCTCAGGGACCAGTCTCCAAGCTGGGATCTCAATGGAAATCAAAAGGCCTGAAGCATAAATCCTACATAAAATTAACCCACTAAAATCCCAGCATGGATGGGGAGGACTCATGAACTCCCACCCACCCCTGGCTGAGGAGCAACCATTATTGGCAATTAACAACAGCTGGTGAAGGGAATGTCAGGTTATTTCAGAGATGGGGCCCCTGAAAGGCTACCCATGCTCTAATAGATGCCCTTACTCCATGAGCATATAAGCAGTACTAAGTGGACTCTGTGGGTTTAAAAACAGAACACAAGGAACTCAGCGATAAAATGACTCCTAACGACATCCAAGCCACAGTGGTAACCATTTGTGTAACAGAAGGGAAGAGAAGTCAGCTTCTCGTCCAAAAAGCACTTAAACCCGACTCCCCTTCGCGTCCAATGACACCACCACCCTAAAGCGAAAACGCACTTGTATTTGGGACCCTGTGTTGGCTTTGTAATGGGCATCGTAGCTAACTACCTTATTCTCTCCACCCTGCTCTGAGCTTACTGTTAATCTTGCCAAAGAAGGCTGGCGGCCCTTGCCTCTAATGCTTCTCTTCTTAGGGGCTTTTCCCAGCTGTAAGGGAACAAGCTCAGCTCCTCAGGAGGGCAGTCACAAGTACCAGTACCACCCCAAAGGATGCTCCTCAACCAATGAGCAGAAGAACCAGTAAGTAGCCACGCCCTTCCTTCAGCGTGAACCTCCGCAAAACAGGGTCAGGTTCCAGTTACCCTCGGTGCTGAGGTGCTCAGCTTAGATCGCTACACGTATTGCCTTCTCCTTCTCCTCGTTCCCCACACTTCTCCCCTTCACATCCCGAATAACAATGACCTACACCCAAGTACCTGCGGTGGGCTGGGGGGCAGGAGTAGGAGATTCAAATACACCAGCCCTCTTAAAAACTTCCTCCTGCTGCTACCCTTGCTGCTCCAAGTCTCTGAAACAGCACAACAGGACACTGGCTGTCTTTCAGCTTCTTGGGTGCCTCAGAAACTTGATCTCTATTTGCTCTTTCATTCAGCTAGTTGTTGCCCGCCTGGTTTTGGAGGCTGGCACACAGCAGCAGACAAGCTCTTTGCCCTGGTGGAACACCATCCCTTCCCCCAACACCCCATTTCCTCCCCACCACCACCAATTCACTCTTACTTCCCACTTAAGTGTCAGCTTTAATATATCATCCTCAAAGAAGTCCTGCATGCCCTGCCTGTGTCCGTCCCTGTCTGACTTTTGCTGGCCTTTCTCACCACACCTGTCACCACTGTCAAGAAACCAAAAGGTTAGAAGAGACTTGAAAAACTCATCTCTGTCAACTTCACGGACGATAAGGGCCAAGCAGATACAGCGGTCATGTTATATCAGTAATATGGCTGAGGTCACCATTAACTTTAGAGTTCTCCACTGTAGGGTCGCATTCAAAATGTCTCTGTCGATAGAGAGAGTGACAAGCAAAGACATGGAGATTCCTAAACTACAGTACTATTGTTTGGATCTTCAATACCCATAAAAGGCCCATGTGTTACAGTCTCACACTGGGATGATACTATCAAGAGGTGGTAAACCTCAAAGAGGTGGAGCTTGATGGGTGTTAGATCACTGGAGGTAGGTGCCCAAAGGGGACAGTGGGACTCCACCCCCTTCGTCTCTTTTGCTTCCCGGTTATAGTTTGTTCTGCCACATAATCCTGCTATGGTATTCCATCACAGGTTTAAACTAATAGTGCCAACAGAACATGTCCTGAACCTACCAGACTATGGGATGAGTAACTTTTTTTTCTTATATATAAGTTGATTATCTCCAGCATTTTGTTATAGTGTCACAAAGCTGACTAACAAAGGCAGATCATCAAAACCAACCTTTTCCTCTACTTTGCCATCTATCAGCCACAGGATGCTAAAGAAAGAAGACCCTCAGAAACTACCTTTTGGTCACAAGTTAAAAAAAAAAAAAAATCAGGACTTGGAAAGGTTCCTTGGCCTATTATCGATCTTAAGATTAGTCACAAGCCTCTGAGTTCTGAGCTCATTGCTTATAGCTTGCTAATCTGAGGCTCATGCCAGCCCCTGTAGACTTGCAGTGGTCTGAATGCATGAATCTCCCAAAAGTCAGGTAGTAATGCCTTGCTTCCAATGTGGTGGCAATTCAAAGAAAGACCTTTGGGAAGTAATTGGATTGGGCTATGAGAATGGAGCCCTAATGAATGGGATTAGTATACTGATAAGAGTAAGCCCTGGAGAGCAGGGTAGCTTTCTTCCTGCTTTGTAGAGCCACTATGAGGACAAATCTCTGCTACTCGAAGCAGCCGTAAGGACTGAAGTTAACCTGTAAGCCCCACTTGCCCAAAGATAACTTCCTGGAATGCTGGAGGCTGTTGTTCATGAAAGATAACAAACCACATGTTTACACTTCAATAAACAAGGTCGTGTTTGATCACACGTGGGTAGGAGGTACCTAGGTAGGAAGTACATCAGGATATATGCTTGCCCCCAATTGGACAATTGCCTTATGGGTTTGGTCTTTATAGGCATCTGACTGGCTTAATTCAGTGCCATTTCTCTGGCAATCCCGGGTATGGACCTGGCCAGTGTCCATCTTCCTGGCCAATATTAAATAAAGCTTGATTTAATTGGACAGTCATGGATTTGGTCTTTCTCCTTGCAAATTTCAGGTTTGACACAGACACTCAGCAGAACCTGACCATCCTGGTGTCCTGTCCTTGGCTTCCCAGCCTTCAGCACTACAGAAAATCAGCATTCATCATTCAAATCTCCAGAGCATGATACATTTTACAGCAGCCCAATCAAGGCAAAGCTGCAGACACAGATTTGCCCTGCCTCTGGCACACACAGTCCCAATTTAGGGGAGAGAGCCCCAGGCTGTATCTCAGCAACCAGAAGCTGCAGGATGACTTGTCCCTCTTCTGAAACAAAACACTTGTACCTGACTTTCTCTACCAAAGGATGTTGTGTCTCCTGCTTTCTACAACCCTTGCTTTGGATTCCAACAATTCCCCCTGAGTTAAACTCTTACTTTGTTCCAGAATATTCAGTACTCAAAGAACCAGATGCACCCCAGATGTGACTTAGAGAGCAGGGCTCCCTGATGGGCAGTGCTCCAGGATCTGCCTGCTCATTTTAGTTTGTTCCAGTGATGAGACTCAGCCCAAGCTGTGGAGCCATCAATGCTGACTAGGGTACCTGCTAGGCTGTCTTTTTATGTCTACTTCAGAATATCTGAGGAAAAACCAAACATACAGCGGGGGGAAAGATCACCCCTATTGACATCTTTATTATATGCCAAGGCCTTCACGGGAGGTGTCTTACCACTGTGGTGGTTGTAGGTTATTTGAGGCAGGATTTTCTATTTAGCTTTGGCTAGCCTAGAACTGTAGAAATAATTAATTAAATTATGTTGGGTGTCATTTGTAGAAATAATTATTTACTTAGTATTTATATTATAGTTAATGGGTCAGCGGTTGTTAATCCTTAACCAGCCATCATAAATGAGCACACAGACACCACATGGATTTTAACAAGCCTTGGCCTGAATTGAGCAATTTTGGCCCATATAAGCTAGCTTTTAATTCTGTTTCTGAATAAAGCCCTGTATAATATACATTTGTCCCTTGGGCTGTTTTTCTCCATGCTATGCCTATGTTCCAGGTCACGTGGAATGAGGTTCTTTCCTCTAACCCATGGCATGTGTCTTCCTTCCTGCTCTTTGTTTCTTCTCTTGGAGACTTCTCTACCCATCAACCTCTCAGCTTCAGAAACCTGCACACTTTAGTCCCCCTCTGTCATTGCCCAAACTCAGGCCTCAGCATTTATTCAACCAATCAGAGAATGCCTCAGAAGGGATGGTAACCAGATCTCAGCATTGAAATCTGCCATTATTAGACCTTACCCCAACATAGAACTCTATATACCAGGCTGGCCTTGAACTTCAAGCCTTTCTTATGCCTCTGTCTCCCGAGTACACAGCTGTAGCATATGCACCACCACACTCTGTGTGGTTACAGTACAATAATCCTATGAGATAGCTACTTCTATTCTCAACTCCAACTGCTTATGATGACACCAAGGCTCCATGAGGTTTTGACCTGCCTAAGGCCACCCAGCTAGAAAATGGAAGAACTAGAAATTACACTCCATCTTCTTTCTGGTAGCCTTAACACACTTCCCACACCCTCCTCCTGTCTGTCTCTCTGCCTGTCCCTCATAAGTGTTCACTAGAACACGCACACTTCTCATGCCTGACATCATTCCACGGTTAGGTAGAGAGGAAGAGTTAATGTGCTATCACCTCGGGAGCACTGTTCTAAAGTGGGTCTAGTGGAGGTGACACTACACCAGAGGAACAGTTGGGTCTCTGTCTTTACTTATCTCAAGCAATTGTGTGGCAATCCATTACTGTAAGAGTAAACTAGATGAGAATGAGAATGCACTGTGTTTTGGAAATCTAGACTAAACTGAAGATCCTCCCTAAAGCAACATCACATTCACTTGAACATGACAGGCATTTCTGGGTGAAAGAAACAGCAGGGCATGACAGATACTTCACTGTGACTATGTGACCAAACCACAACACGTTTTTACTGTGCCACAATCCAAGAGAGTAATAATGACTGGGTGTTATTAATGGTGGCACTTAGGAATTATTACAGCATTTACCTTCTCCCAGTTTATTTTGGACTTTATCAAAATGTGAATATCCTCCTGAGAGTCTTTTCCCTGACATAGGAACTTCATCCATCATGAACGAAGCAACTGGGAAGAGAAGCACTAACAGAAACAGACACATGGAACACCCTCAAAGACTATGAGATGCTGTATGTCTTTGTTCAAGAAGTCTTCTAGCGCTTCCTTCAACTGTGTGAAAATTCCCCCCTTGCAGGCAATGCCAGGTAGACTCTCAATGGGCTCGATCCTCAGAAGGCTGGTGTAAAATGCATTTATTCATTCATCCATTTGTTTGTTCATTCATTGAGTTGCTATTCATTGGCACTTGTTTTGGGGCTACAGAAACTGAGTCTATCTAGCTTTTACAATCTCAATGATGACAATGCCCATGACAACCAGATCTTATAGGGAAGAGGGTACCAGATGTCAGCCAAGGTCTCTACAAGAGTCCCTTGTTCTTGTAACAAACACTGAGAATGCTTGTGGTCTATGACAGAGAGTTCACAGTCAGGAAACTGAGGCAGGGTGCAAATGTGTCATGGGAAGTTCTACCAAGCTGAATCATCTTGTGACATTTGTGTATGTGTTATATAGCAAGAGAGAGGAGGAGAGTCTCAGCTGAAACAATGCAGAGATTCATCCACCATCCCTTTCAATAGGCAATGTCCCAGCAGCTGTCATAAGTAGGGACATTAAAGTAGTGAGCCTGCTTCAATTTATGGCCCCCATGGGCCTTGTAGTGTGGCCTCATTTACATTCATTTGTTGCTAAGAATTCATTTTTTGCTTCATGTTAGTTCCCTAAAGTTCTCTGTCAAGTCAACAGCTCATCTGGTGAACAGGCAGCCATGGGTCTACTGTCTCATCCTGGCTGGATTGAACTTCATATGTGCTGTGGGGATCAGGCAACTGGACAGTAGAGAGTGAAGTGAGGTACCATTGATGGCCACTCCAGAACAGGAGGCACAAGACAAAACATACACTGGGCAAGCCAGACACAGGGCGTGCCCATCACTGGATGACCTAAGGAATCTTTATTATTCTTGAATCTGAAAAGAGCATATATTTAAGGGAGTACTATATTTTATTCTATATGTGTTAAATTGTGGGGGTGTTTTCTATTTTTAATGTTGTTTTCTTATATTTTTGGTTGTGAGCCTAGCCTTTAATGGCTGAGCCATCTCTCCAGCCCTAATGTTGTTTTCTTAATAGATTAAATTGCATGTGATGGAGCTGGGGGTGTAGCTCAGTTAACAGAATGCTTGCCTAGCATGGACAAGAACCTGGCTTTGATCCCTAGCACTGTATAAACCAGTCATGATGGCCCAGGCTTGTAATCCCAGCACCCAAGAGGTAAAGTCAGAAGAATCAGAAACTTCAAGATCATCCTTGGTTACACAGTAAATTCAAGACCGCCTAGGTCTATATAAGACCCTGTCTCAAAAATAAATAACATGAATCATGTTTTTTTTCATTTAGACTAGTTGCGCATGTATAGAACACACCTATAATCCCAGGACCTGTGAGGCAGAGGCAGGTAGATGTTGAATTTGGGACCAACTGGGGATTTGTAGTAAGACTTTCTCGCAAAAATGTTCAGGTGATTGCTCAAAAGAAATACAGTGAAAACACCCCCTCCCTATCTTCTACCAAGTCATCCAATTTCCCTGAGACAATAATTCCTATGGGTCCTTGCAAAAGCATTTATGAACATACATATGTCTAGGCAAGTACAAACATCATTCATAGTGCTCTGTATTTTCTCTTAACAACATGCATTAGAGATCATTTCATACTGACGTATGTGTTTCCTCCAAATACATGATGCCTGCTATATCACTGTGGATGTCCATAATTTATTTAACCAGTCCCCATGGAGGGACACAGATTGCTTCCCGTCTTTTGCTGCAATGAATGACCCTGGCCACACATCATTTTGCACAGCGCCGAAATATCTGTAGGACAAATTCCTGGCAGTGGAATTGCTGAGTCAAAGGGCAAAAGCATATTTCAGTTAGAATTCTGTTTGGCTACTCAAAACAAAAGATCTGAAATAACAGTCACTTAATATAGAGATTTATCTCTCCCTCAAATAAAAGAAGTTTGGAGGTAAGCTGTCTGGAGAGACCATGAGGCTTCCTAGTTCCATGAGGGACCATGATTCTGTCTTCCTATTCTCCATTCAAAGCTTACACAAATGCAAAAGCCTACTTTTATTAAGTCACTTCAAAATTATAGCCAGGCACAATGGCACAGACTTGTCACCTTAGCACTTGGGTGGCCAAAACAAGATGATTATGAGTTCAAGATCAGCTTAGGCTGCAGAAGAACATGTTTCATATATATATTTGGAGTGAGGCAGAGGATGAATCACAATATCTTACAAATTTTAAATAGCTGGAATTATACTGAGATTGGAATATACCTTTATGGCTTTATGGTGGGCTTTTTCTTCTCTCCTCTCTCTCTCTCTCTCTCTCTCTCTCTGTGTGTGTGTGTGTGTGTGTGTGTGTGTGTGTGTGTGTGTGTGTGT
>CAJQZJ010000909.1:2024120-2045790 GCA_907164525.1 Lophiomys imhausi
GATCCTGAGGAAAAACACAAACAGATCCTCTCGCCCATGTTAGCACGGGGTCAGGCCCTTGCCAAGAGCCTGTCAAAATATCCTTTCACTTCACCATGCCTTTAGGTGGACCATGGGAATCCTGATGTCTGTCCGCTGCTGAGCGGCCTTGAGCATCCAAATTTTAAAAATTTAAAGTAAATAAGACTAAAGACATTCTCTCCTTGGGGGTACGGCCTTGGCCTATTCCCCCTTTCTGTTTTTGCAAACATTCTTTCAAGGTGCGATGAGCACGCTCCACAATTCCTTGTCCTTGAGGATTATATGGTAATCCGTGATTAAGCTGTACCTCCATCTGGTTGCAGAAGGAGACAAAGGACTGAGCCGTATAGGCTGGTCCATTGTCCGTTTTCAGCTGTTGTGGTTTTCCCCATGCAGCCCAGGCTTCTAAGCAATGCCCTATGACATTGCGAGCCTTTTCTCCACTCATAGGTGTAGCATGTATGATACCTGAGCAGGTATCCACAGATACATGAACATATTTTAAGGTTCCAAACTCTGAAATGTGGGTAACGTCCATTTGCCAGATTAAAACTTGTAACTCTTGTAATAAGGCACATACAGTACTACTATTCTTAATAGGACCTGCTAATTCTAATACTTTCACTGCGTTGACCACATAGACTGAATCTGAGATCAAATTGAATGCAAATTGACATCTTTTAAACACCTCAATTACTATTTTCAACTCTACTATTTGGGGGGAGCCCGGTTGAAATTGGCATAGCACGGGCTCTTGTCTTTCTATCAAATAGGCTCCACAGCCTGTCTTTGAGCCATCAGTAAACACATTTGGTGACCCTTGAAGTGGTACTGCTGAAGTAACCTTAGGGAATATTACTGGGTGCTCTTTTAAAAATGATAGCAATGGATGCTTAGGATAATGGTTATCAATCACTCCTTCAAAGCTACATTGCAATATTGCCCAATCATCTACAGTGCCACACAAAATCTTAATTTGATGACTGGAATAGGGCACTATTATACTGGCAGGAGCAACTCCAAAAGACTGCAAACATTGTTGGATACCATTCAAGGCTAAAGCAGCAACTGCAGTGGGATAATGTTCTATGGATTTTTTTGGAGAAATCTTCGAATAAGTCCATAATAATGGTCCGTCCTGCCATAACAATCCTGTAGGTTGACCATAGGTGGCAAATATGCACAATGCAATGGGCTGTCCTTCCTGCCATCTCTTTAGGAAGGCACTCTGTAACCTGTAGAATCTTAATTAAGTTCCCACTCACCTCCCCTTTGTTAGGAAGGGATTTCCAAGCCTTGATAGCTGTCTGGTTTATTTGTTCATAAACCTGATTGGGATATCCTGTCTGCTGGTTGGCAAATCTCCCCTGCCCAAGCAGCATATCTCTATCCCAGGCTGGATTTCCATTTCTCTGATTAATGGCTGCTTGCTCAGTGACATACTCAATCAAAAAAGCTTTCCAGTCTAAGTATTGCCCTGGACTTAAGCAGGTGCGGGCCAGGCCACTCCAATCACTTGGGGTCATACAATGTCTGCTTAATGCTTCTACTTGAGCCAATGTAAAAGAAGCGGTAATGCCATAGGTACGAACCGACTCTGCAAGGGATTTAATTACTTGAAAATCAAGTGGTTCCTCGTACCTGTTCCCTTGTGGATCTTGGTATACCGGATAGGCAAACTGTAATTCTGTTCTTACTTGTGTCCACATCCCCGGGCAGAAAGATCTCCCTACTTTCAGGGACTGAACAGGCTGATCTATCTGAACGGCTTCTTGGTATGGAGGGGGAGTTGAAGGCGCCGCGGCAACGGCTTTACTTAAACTGGCTGCCGCCAACGTGTCTTTCTCTTTTACCCTTTTCTTTTCCCTTTTTCTAGTCCTCTCCAACTGTTCTATTAGAGCATGTAGCTCCCCTTCAGAATCCATGCCCTCTGAGTCCTCAAAATCTCTAAAATCTCTAAGATCAGGATAGAGAGGGACCTTCTTTTTGCTTCCCTTTTCACTGTCTGCCTGCTCAGATCTTTCCCCTTTCAGCAGTTCCAAGGCTGATTCTCCCTCCTTGACTGCTTTACAGCATCTCTGATCTTCTAAACAACTCCTCACCATCTTCCAAACCGGTCTTACTCCATGCTTCAGAGCACCTTGCTCCCAAGCAAAATCCAAGTCCCTGCCTAATTTGTCCCAGCAGGATACTGTAAGATTCCTGGACACCGCAAACCATGGAGCCATAGAGTTGCATTCATTCAAAAATCTCTCTAGGGTTGACTTCTCAAGTTTCAATTTCCTAGCTAAAAGTAGCTCCTGAAGAGCCAGAAAAATTGGATGTGACTGAGACGATCCCATGATTAAAAATTTACTTTCGCAGTTTCCCGCGAAACTTTACCTTTTATATATTTGGTTGTGAGCCTAGCCTTTAACGGCTGAGCCATCTCTCCAGCCCGAAACTTTACCTTTAGTTCGCAACTTCCGCGAAACTTTACCTTTAGTTCACAATTTCCGTGAAACTTTACCTTTAGTTCACAATTTCCGCAAAACTTTACCTTTAGTTCGCAATTTCCGCGAAACTTTACCTTTAGTTCACAATTTCCGCGAAACTTTACCTTTAGTTCGCAATTTCCACGAAACTTTATTGTCCCAATTTATCCCGGGAACTTACCAGTGCACTGCCCCTGACTGCAGGAGTTCTGAGTTTTTTCTGGTTCCCCGTATGGGCCACCACTTGTCGCGTCGACCTCAACCAGCAAGAACGACGCAACTCACAAAAGCTCTTCTCAAGCAGTTTATTCAGGTCCCTTGA
This sequence comes from Lophiomys imhausi, assembly GCA_907164525.1. NCBI lineage: Eukaryota > Metazoa > Chordata > Mammalia > Rodentia > Muridae > Lophiomys > Lophiomys imhausi. The sequence goes on from CAJQZJ010000909.1 coordinate 2,026,938, forward strand.
AAACAGTCTTCCGAATGAATCGGGCAGACCCAACCCACAGGCTAAATACTATATGAACAGCCAATCAAGTACAGCCACGTGGTGCTATCTTACAGGCCCACGTATGCGGAAGCAAGCCAGATCAGCGGTCTTAACCAAATATGGACTTTTTTACCACTGAAAGCGCTCACCATCGGGCTGGTGGAAGGCGGAAACCGGCACCATCTTTAGGGCATGGCACGTCGCAGCTCTCTACACACACATATGCACATGTGAAGGCCAGAGAACATCAGGTGTCTTCCTCTACCATTCTCCACCTTGCTCTTTGAGGCAGAGGTTCTCCAGTTCAGCTAAGCTGGCTGGCAGTGAACTTCAGGGATCTGCCTGTCTCCCACCAGCACTGGTTACAGGCATGTGCCAGGAGAGCAACTTTTACCTGGGTATAGGAGATCAGAACTCAGGTCCTCGGGCTTGCCTAGCAGGCACTTTACCAACTGAGCCATCTCCCAGGCCCTAAAGCCTTATTTTTCTAAGTAGACTTACTGAGGCATGATTATTATAGACAGTAAACATCCTCTGTTTTAGTTCATAGTTCTGTGTGTGTTGGTAAACACATATAAATGCATAACTTAAGAGCTTGGTGTGACTCTAATTTAACACATGTGATTAAAATACTGTAAATGATGCTGTGAACTTCCTATCTGACTTTGTCATATTTGCAGACACATAATACCTAGTTGTTCTACTATTAATGACACTAATTTTGAACACTGGGTTTTGATAGCATTGTGACCTCTGAATTGTGGTTTGTTTGTTTGTTTGTTTGTTTCTCTTGCTGTACAACACATTATTTGGTGGCTTAAAAAAGTACACAACCTACAGGTCTGTAGGCCAGAAGAGAGTCCTCCATGAAAGGCATCACAAAACAAAAATCAAGGTGCGGAAACTGTGTCTTCACCTGGATTTTGAAGTCCTATTCCAACCTCATTAAAGGTTGTTGGCAGCATTCAGTTGGACTAGTGCTGACTGTCAAGGGAAATCAGAATGAAGCTGCTTGCTCACGGCTGAAGAAAGAAGATATAGAGCCCAGAATTGGCTGTGGGGTGCTTACTTGTACCTTGCAGTTGTAATATTATGTCAGCTTCACTATAAAAAGGAGGACCCTGAGTGTTGCTATTTCAGGGTACGTCTGTAAGGCAAGTGTCTGAACTGGTGACCACAGTCAAGCAGGTGTCCTCTGTGAGCAGGTTCCATCCAGCAGAACAAAAAGGAAGAGGCAAAAGAGCATCCTTTTGGCTTTTTTCCTCCCTTGCACTGGCTCAGCCATCTCCATCTTCTCCTGCTCTTGAACTGAGATGTGTATCATACCTGTCTTGGTTCTCAGGCCTTCAGGCTGGCTGAGCCACACCTCTGGCTTTCCTGGATGTCCAGATGCCGATGGCAGATCATGAGTTTGCTCAGCTCCCATAGCAGAGCCAGTTCTTCACTGTGTGTGTGTGTGTGTGTGTGTGTGTGTGTGTGTGTGTGTGTGTGTGTTTGTAGAGAAAGAGAGAGAGAATCTGTAGTTATCTCTGTATCCATGTCTTAGTCAGTAGTCTAGTGCTGTAAAGAGACATCATAACCAAGGCAACTCTTATAAAGGAAAGCATTTAATTGGGCTTGCCTACGGTTTCAGGGGTTTAGTCCATTATCATCATGACAGGGAACATGGAAGTGTGCAGGCAGACATGGTGCTGGAGAAGTAGCTGGACCTACATGCAGCAGGAAGAGACAGCCACCTGGCCTGGCTTGTGTTTCTAAAACCTCAAAGCCCACCCCAGTAGCATACTTCCTCCAATAAAGCCATACCTCCTAATCCTTCCAAATAGTGTCACTCCCTTGTGACCAAGCACTCAAAACTATGAGCCTAGGGGACATTCTTATTCAAACCATCACAGTCAATAAGAAAAAGTCAGCTGATGTTAACATTTGTGGTCCATGCTGCCACCAAAGGCCATGTTGGGGTCTGTGGTCCTGCTGCAGATGAAGGTCATGCTACAGCAGAGGGCCATGTTGATGTCTGTGGCTCATGTTACCATCAAAAGTCATGCATATACAGATGTCTGATGTCGGCAATCTGTGATGGAGCCTGAGTCCATGTTAATGTTCATGGTACATGCTGCCACTGAGGGCCATGTTGGGTCTGTACTGCTACCTGAAATCATGTTGATGTCTGTGGACTCTGCTGCCAGTGGAGGCCATGTTGGTGTTTATAACCCATGTTGTCCCAGAGGCCATACTGATGTTCATGGTCTGGACTGTCATTGGAGACCATGTTGAGGTCCATCGTCCTTGCTGCCAATCAGAAATTCATTTTGATGACCATTGTCTATGTGACCACTGAAGGCCACGTGGATGTCTATGGTCTGTGCTGCCTCCTGAGGCCATGTTGATGTTCTTGGCATGGCCTGCAGCTGGGGACTCTATTGGTGTCCATAGCCCTATTGATGTCTACAGTCTATGTTGTGGCAGATGGTCATGTTGATATCTGTGGTCTATACTACTACAGGAGACCAAGCTGAGGTTCATGGAATATGCTGATGCCAGAGGCCATGTGGATATCCATAGTCTGTACTGTTGCCAGAAACCATGTGGAAGTCCATGATCTATGTTCCCGCTGACTGTAAAAAGCCAGAAAGCTACTTTTTCAGTGGTATTGATGATACAGACTCACAGTTGAGAAAGAGGGACATGGAAGTCTTCTGTGACAACCCCCACCCTACCAAAGCCTAGACAGGAAGCTGTCAAAGAGAACTCTTAAAAAAAATCGTGATGGGGGGTATCCAAGATGGCAGCAGCCAGCATAGACACATTTTGAACTTGGGGAAAATAGCTACAACATCACAGAAATATAAACAAGCTGAGCAACAACCTGAGAAGCATGAACCTGCAGGGTCTCACCCAGAGAACCCAGGGACTAGTGGGAGTCCCTGGGCAGGACTCTGAGACACTCAGGGAAACAGACCTACCAGCCGCAGGGCCCTCGGTAGTACCAAGGCCCCTGGGCCCACCTCAGAAGTGGACACGAGCCAATCAAATACCCAGTGATTGGCTCCAAACCACAGACAGGGGTACTCACCAGCCTCCAGAGCACCCAGCTTCCACGCGCATTCCAGCACCAAAAAGAAGACAAGCAGAGCTACCAGAACAGGTATATCTTAGCAGATCCATTATGGCAGCAATACACAGGTCATTCTGAGCTACAGGAGAACTGTGGGACCACTGCAATTTATCTCCAGTGGAGTGGCAGTCTGGGAGGTACAAACATATCTGGGCATACCCAGAAAGGTGTTGGACAAACAGATCCCTCTACTGGATATACAATCACATGGAAGAACATTATGCCCAGACAGGGCAAAAGGCTGCTCTGCCTGCACCGGTGCAGTGTCCTTCAGGTCTGATCACTGCAGAGCCTTGGCAGGCAGCCTCAACTGCCAGATAGAGGTACCTCCCAGATTCCTAAGCACCCAGCTTCCATGCAGTCATGCCAGCACTCAAAAGAGAACTACCAGTGCCACTGGAAATGGTGAGATCAGAGCAGGCTGAAAGGTGGGTGATCAAGTTAAAAGGCTGCGGAACTCCACCAAGTCTAAGCCCAGTGGATGGATTGTGGTGCTCATATTGGAGCCAGTGCACCTTGCTCTTTCTCAGCTTGATACCATGTCTTCAGAATCTAAAGCCCTACCACGGGAGCAGCAAGTCCTTGGCCTTTGTGCAACACCTGAGTGATTCAGACAACAAGGGCTTACTGCTTAGGGCTGAGAGGCACAGAGGTGCCTGGGGACCACCTATAAGAAGCCACCTAGAGGGACCATGACCACAGTCCTGACGCTCTGACCAGACACATGAACAACAGGAGACCTGCTGCTCTAGCCTATAATCTGTGGTCCTCAGAGCCCCACTGACATCACTAGGAAGACCTGAAAGAACCCAAGACTCTGCAAGCTGTAATAGTGTCTTCCATTCAATCCTCAACCTGAGTTCCAGTGGGGACACAAAGGGAAGGGGTGAACTTCTGGGGGCCCACTGAGACCCAGGACCCATCTCAAGACCCAACCTAGCTTGTGTTGAGCTACAGACCACCAAGATTATACAGACTCTATACCAAAGCTCCCTTCTTGGCACCAGGTCAAGAAGACACCAGGAACAATCCTAAGGACAACCAGATGGCTAAAGGTCAGCAAAAGAACAAAACTGACAAAAATCAGGGAAATATGACTCAAACAAAATTCAGTGAGGTTAACAAAGCAACCCCTGAACATCCCACCACAGCTGAAACACATGAAAATGACAACAAATCTATACTTAGGAAAATGATAAAGTCCTTACAAGAAGAAATTAAATCCCTGAAAGAATTTTTAAAAAAAAAGAATTTAAAGAATCCTTAATTTTACAAATGAAAGCAATGGTGAATACCATTAGAGACCTCCAAGCCAACTCAGCCCAACATGAAGGGAAAGAGACAAAGCAATGAAAGATTTGAAAGATTTGCAAACAAAGACAAACAAATTGGAGCAGGAAACATCTAAAATGAATAAAATTGCTCAAGACTTGAAATTGGAAGTGGACGCAATAAAAAAAAACACACAAGTAGAGAAGATCCTGGAGGTGGAAAATCAAGGGAAGAGAACAGGAACTACAGACATGAGTATCAAAAGTAGGATACAAGAGATAGAAGATAGAATCTCAGGTGTGGAAGATTTGATTGAAGAAATCAGTACAATATCCAAAGAAAATGAGAAATCTAAAAAAGTTCTCACCCACAATATCCAAGAAATCAAGGACTCAATGAAAAGACAGAACCTAAGAATTATAGGCATAGAAGAAAGAGAAGATACCCAACTCCAAAGTCCAGGAAACATCTTCAACAAAATCATAAAACAAAACTGCCCAAACCTAAAAAAAAAAAAAGAGATGCCAGGAAAATTCTAAGAGGCTTACAGAACACCAAACAGTTTAGACTAGAAATCACTCTCTCCACATAATAATTGAAACTCTAAATGGACAGAAAGAAGAAAGAATATTAAAAGCTGTAGAAAAAAAAGATCAATTAAAGTGTAATGGCAGACCCATCAGAATTACACCTGACATCTCTGAAACATTAAAATCCAGAAGGGCCTGGGCAGACATCCTACAAGCCCTAAGAGAACATAGATGCCAGGCCAGACTACTATACCCACCAAAACTCTCTATCAACATAGACAGAGAAAATAAGATATTCCATGACAAAATAAATTTAAACAGTATCTACCCATATATACAGCTCTATAGAAGATCCTAGAAGGAAAATTCCAACCCAGAGAAGATAACTACACCCAAGAAAACAGAGGAAGCAAAAACTCCACTGCAGCTAAACCAAAAGAAACACACAACCACCACCTACATAAAAATAACAGGAAATAACAACCTTTGGTCAGTAATATCCATCAATATCAATGGACTCAACTCCCCAATAAAAAGACACAGGCTTACAGATTCGTAAAGAGACCTATCATTTTGCTGCATACAAGTAATGCATATCACTAACAAAGATAGATGCTACCTCAGAGTAAAAGGCTGGGAAAAGGTTTTCCAAGCACATGGTCCCAGGAAGCAAGCTGGAGTATCCATCCTAATATCAAATAAAACAGACTTTCAACTGAAGTTAATCAAAAATGATAGGGAAGGTCACTACATACTAGTAAAAGGAAAAATTCATTAAGATGGTATCTCAATACGGAATATCTATGCCCCAAATACAAGGACACCCACATTTCTAAAAGAAACTCTTCTAAAGCTTAAACCACACATCCATTCTGACACATTATTACTAGCAGGAGACTTCAACACCCCACTCACAACAATGGACAGATCATCGAGACAGAAATCAAATAGAGAAATAATGAGCCTAACAGAGGTCATGAACCAAATGGACCTAACAGATATCTACAGAACGTTTCACACAAACACAAAAGAATACACCTTCTTCTCAGCACTGCACAGAACCTTCACCAAAATCTATCATATAGTTGGACACAAAGCAAACCTCAACAGATAAAAGAAAATTGAAATAACCCCTTGTATCTTATCAGACCACCATGGAATAAAGATGGACTTCAACAACAACAGAAATAACAGAAAGCCTACACATTCATGGAAACTGAACAACTTTTTACTCATTGACTACTATGTCAAGGAAGAAATAAAGAAGGAAATCAAAGACTTATTAAAATCCAATGACAATGAAGGTACAACATATCCAAATCTATGGGACACAATGAAAGCAGTGCTACGAGGAAAATTCATAGCACCAAGTGCCTTCAAAAAGAAAATTGTGACAACTCATATTAGCAAATTAACAGCAGAACTGGAAAAAAACTGGGGGAAAAAAAGAAGCAAACACTCCTAAGAGGAGCAGAAAGCAGGAAATCATCAAACTTAGGGCTGAAATTGACAACTTAGAAACAAAAAGAACTATACCAAGAATCAATGAAAATAAAAGAGTTGGTTCTTTGAGAAAATCAACAAAATAGACAAACCCTTAGCCAAATTAACTAAAAGGCAGAGGGAAAATACCCAAATCAACAAAATCAAAAATGAAAAGGGAGAAATAACAACAGATATTGAGGAAATCCAGAGAATCATTAGGTCTTACTTTAAAAATCTGTACTCCACAAAATTTGAAAACCTAAGTGAAATGGACAGTTTTCTTGATAGATTCCACTTACCAATGTTAAATCAAGTTCAGGTTAACAGATTAAACAGTCCTATAACCCCTAAAGAAATAGAAACAATTGTTAAAAATCTCCCAATCAAAAAAAAGCCCGGGGCTTCAGCACAGAATTCTACCAGACCTTCAAAGAAAAGCTAATACCAATACTCTTCAAACTCTTCCACAAAATAGAAACAGAAGGAACACTACCAAACTCATTCTATGAGGCCACAGTCACCCTGATTCCTAAACCACACAAAGACCCAACAAAAAAAGAGAACTTCAGACCAATTTCCCTCATGAACATAGATATAAAAATACTTAATAAAATACTGGCAAACCGAATCCAAGAACACATCAAAATTATCATACACCATGATCAAGTAGGCTTCATCCCCAGAATGCAGGGATAGTTCAACATACAAAAATTCATCAACATAATTCACCATATAAACAAGCTGAAAGAAAAAAAACACATGATCATCTCACTAGATGCTAAAAAAGCATTTAACAAAATCCAACACTCCTTCATGCTGAAAGTCCTGGAGAGAGCTGGCATACAAGGACCATACCTAGAAATAATAAAGGCAAGCCAGTAGCCAATATCAAATTAAATAGTGAAAAACTTAAAGCATTTCCTCTAAACTCAGGGACAAGGCAAGGATGCCAACTCTCCCCATATCTCTTCAAAATAGTACTTGAAGTTCTAGCTAGAGCAATAAGACAACTAAAGGAGATCAAGGGCATACAAATTGGAAAGGAAGAAGTCAAATTATCCCTATTTGCAGACAATATGATAGTATACATAAGTGACCCCAAAAATTACAATGGAGAACTCCTACAATTGACTAGCACCTTCAGCAAGGTGGCTGAATACAAAATTAATTCCAAAAATCAGAAGCCCTTCTTTACAAAAAAAATAAATGGTCTGAGAAAGAAATTAGGGAAACAACATCCTTCACAATAGCCACAAACAATATAAAACACCTGGGGGTAACTCTAACCAAGCAAGTGAAAGATCTGTATAACAAGAACTTCAAGTCCTTGAAGAGAGAAATTGAAGAGGACATCAGAAGATAGAAAGATCTCCCATGCTCATGGATAGAGAGGATCAACATAATAAAAATGGCCATCCTACCAAAAGCAATATACAGATTCAATGCAATTCCTATCAAAATACCACCACAATCTATATCTATTCTTTACAGACCTGGAAAAAGCAATTCTCAACTTCATATGTAGTAACAAAAAAAAAAATAGAATAGCTAAATTAATACTATTCAATAAAAAAAATCTGGAGTTATCACCATCCCAGATTTCAAGCTGTACTACACAGCAATAATAATAAAAACAGCATGATACTGGTATAGAAACAGACCAGTGGATCAATGGAATCAAATTGAAGACCAAACAATGAACCCACACACCTATGGTCTCTTAAGTTTTGACAAAGAAGCCAGAACCATACAATGGAAAAAGGATAGCATCTTCAACAAATGGTGCTGGTCCAACTGGATGTCCACATGTAAAAGAATGAAATTAGACCCATACTTATCACCTTGTAAAAAAAATTAAGTCCAAGTGGATCAAAAACCTTAATATAAGGCCTGACACACTAAATCTATTAGAAGAGAAAGTGGGGAAAACCCTTGAACTCATCAGCACAGGTGACAACTTCCTGAACAGAACACCAACAGCTCAGGCTCTAAAACCAACAATCAATAAATGGGACTTCATGAAACTGAAAAGCTTCTGTAAGGCAAAAGACACCGTCATTCGAAAAAACAGCAACCTACAGATTGGGAAAAATCTTAACCAACCCTACATCTGACAGAGGGCTAATATCCAAAATTTACAAAGAACTCAAAAAATTAAATGCCAAGATACGAAATAATCCAATCAAAAAAGGGGAACAGAGCTAAACAGAGAATTCACAAAGAATAAATCCCTAATGGCTGAGAGACACTTGAAGAAGTGCTCAGCATCCTTAATCATCAGAGAAATGCAACTCAAGACGACTCTGAGATTCCATCTCACACCTGTCAGAATGGCTAAGATCAAAAGCTCAAATGACAGCACATGCTGGCGAGGGTGTGGAGAAAGGGGAACCCTCCTCCATTGCTGGTGGGAGTGTTGGCTTGTGCAACCACTAGGGAAATCAGTCTGGCAATATCTTAGAAAACTTGGAATAGCTCTATCTCAAGACCCAGCCATACCACTTCTGGGTATACATCCAAATGATTACTCACCAAACCACAAGGAAGTTTCCTCGTCTATGTTCATAGCAGCCTTATTTGTAATAGCTAGAAACTGGAAACAACCCAGATGTCCCTCAACCGAGGAATGGATAAAAAAAAAAAAAACTGTGATACATCTACACAATGGAATACTACTCAGCCATCAGAAATGCAATTTGCAGCCAAATGGATGGAACTAGAGAAGCTCATCCTGAGTGAGCTAACCCAGACTCAGAAGGATGCACATGGCATCTATTCACTTATAATCAGATTTTAGCCATGTAGTACAGGATATCTATACTACAACCAATGCACCAAAGGGACAACAACATAGACTTTGTTACCTGTCAATGAGACACTTTTCCCTAGTGCTGCCTTGTAGGCCCCCCGTGCATGAGGAGGCTCTTGGCCCTTGTATGACTGCTGAACTGTGGTGGGGGACTATTATGTAGGGACACTTCACTCCAGAGGAGTAGGATGGAAGGGATAGGGGTAGAGGGTGGGAGGGGAGGACTGGGAGGGATGGAAAGAGGACACTATGATGGAGATGTAACCTGAAGTAATAAATAAATATTAAAAAGAAAAGAAAAGGAGAAAGAAAATAAAACCAAAAAAAATTAGCTCACAGATATTGCACCTCAGAGTTTACACGCGTGTGCACACACATGACACAGACACACATATACAGAGAGAGTGGGGGGAGGGAGGGAGGGAAGAACTGGACAGCAATGATAGTGGCTAAACCACAGATATGAGACCAAGCTGAAAGCTGCTGCCTTGACAAAGTCAATGAAGCTGCCAGGGGGAGCCAACTCACTTATAAATCCTGACATGAACTTCTAAATAAAAGCAGATACATATTCATTGTGCAAATAAATAATAGTCCTGTTCAAAAAACAATACAAAACAAAAATCTGGAGGTATTTCAAGCTACACTACACAGCAATAGTAATAAAAACAGCATGGTACTGGTATAGAAACAGACCAGTTAATCAATGGGATTGAACTGAGGACACAGAAATGGACCCACACACCTATGCTCACTTAATTTTTGACAAAGAAGCCAAAACCATACAATGGAAAAAAGGATAGCATCTTCAACAAATGATGCTGGTCTAACTGGATGTCGACATGTAAAAGAATTAATTAGACCCATATTTATCACCTTGTACAAAACTTAAGTTCAAGTGGATCAAAGACCTTAACATAAAACCGGACACACTAAGTCTATTAGAAGAGAAAGTGGGGAAAACCCTCTAACTCATCAGCACAGGTGACAGCTTCCTGAACAGAACACCAACAGCTCAGGCTCTAAGACCAACAATCAATAAATGGGATGTCAATTGTCATTAGAACAAAATGGCAACTTACAGATTGGGAAAAGATCTTTACCAATCCCACTTCTGACAGAGGGCTAATATCCAAAATTTATAAAGAACTCAAGAAATTGAACACCAAGAAGCCAAATAATCCAATCAAAAAATGGGAAACAGAACTAAACCAAGAATAAACAAAGGAGGAATCTCTAATGGCCGTGAGACACTTGAAGAAATGCTCAACATTCTTAATCATCAGAGAAATGTAATTCAAGACAACTCTGAGATTCCATCTCACACCTGTCAGAATGACTAAGATCAAAAACTCAAATGATAGCACATGCTGGAAAGGTTGTGGAGAAAGGGGAACCCTCCTCCATTGCTAGTGGGAGTGCAAACTTGTACAACCACTATGGAAATCAGTTTGGCAATATCTTAGAAAACTTGTAATAGCCCTACCTCAAGACCCAGCTATACCACTTCTGGGTATCCACCCAAAGACTCCTCACCAAACCACAAGGACATATCCTCATCTATGTTTATAGGAGCCTTATTTGTAATAGCTAGAAACTGGAAACAACCCAGATGTCCCTCAACCAACAAATGGATGAAAAAATTGTTGCACATCTACACAATGGAATATTACTCAGCTATCAGAAACAAGAAAATCATGCAAATTCGCAGCCAAATGGATGGAACTAGAAAAGCTCATCCAGAGTGTGCTAACCCAGACTCAAAAAAATGCACATGGCATTTACTCACTTATAATTGGATTTTAGCCATGTACTACAGGATGACAATCCTATAACCAACACACCAAAAAAGCACAGGAACATAGACTTTGTTACCTGTTAGTGGGACAATTTGTCCTAGGGGTGCTGCCATTTAGACCCCCAGTGCAAGAGGAAGCTCTTAGCCCTCATATGACTGCTGAACTGAGGGGAGCTGATATGTAGGGACATTCCACTCCAGAGAAGTGGGATAGGTGGGAGAGGGAGGAGAGGGTAGGAGAGTGGAACCAGGAGGGGTGGAAAGAGGGTCCTGTGATGGAGATGTAATGTGAAGTAATAAATAAACATAATTTTAAAATTTGTAATAAAGATGCTAAAGTGTAGCTGTCCACAATTGATGACTTCTGGTGGGGGTGAGGGTGAGGAAGGACTCATTTAAGGAGCTGGCCACTAGGAGTGTGACCAGGCTCCACGGAGTATACAGGCAACATAACTTGGACTTGTGGGTTTGGTTTTGTTTGGGGGGTTTTTTGTTTTGGTTTGGTTTTTGGTTTTGTAGGGTAGGGGGTTGTTTGTTTGTTTTTCTTTCCTCTTTTTTTTTTTTTTGAGGGAGAAGAGGTAACAAGCATAGGGATGAGACCTGGAAGGACTGAGTGGGAAGTGAGTGTGATCTGGATGCATTATGTGAAATTCCCAAATAATCAATAAAAATATTATGTTGGGGTAAAAAAGAAAAAGTAAAAGTCAGCTGAAAATTACAATAATTTTATATATGGGAAGGATCTCCAAGGGATCATATCCTTTAGAAAGGAAGATTTGGTTATCCCACCAGATAGAGAAGCGGGCTAAAAGCTAAGGGGACAGGAGTACACATCAGGAAGAAGTTAGGCATGGCCAACAAAGGCACATTATAAACATAAAGTAGATATGCATATATTTTCCTGCTTTGCATTGTATGTCGGTATTGTTTCTTTTATCTATTGTTAATATATAGAAAGGGTGTTGGTGGAATTTAATACCGTCATTTCTTTTGAATCATATGGAGTGGAGTGAAAGCCCAGTGAAGTGTTTGTCCTGCAAGCATGAGGACCTATAATTAATACCTCAAAACTCATATAAAAAACAGCTCAAGTGTGGTGTAATTTTGTGATCTGAACTCTAGAGAGGCAGAGGCAGCTACCCCTGACTAGCAAGCAAAGACTACTTGGCAAGTTCTAGGCCAATGAGAGACCCTGTCTCAAAAAAAACCAGATAGTATCTGAAGAAGGACAGCCATCATCATCGTCTGGTCTCTACATGCACACACATACATCCTCACACACACATACACATACACAAAAAATGACTTTTTTTTTAAATGAAATGAAAATGAAGCTGCATCAGCCTGAGATGAGCTCAATGACTTAGGGTCTTTCCTCTTTGGATAAAACTTAGTTTTTCACTGGTATTATTTTGTATAACAATGATTCCTTTTAGATGGAAGTAAACTGTTGGTGTTGTTCCTAGCAGTAATTAAACATGAGCAAAGGGATGTGCATGGATGCTAAGGAGCCAACAGCCTACACTGCTGTGTTGTCTGCCCTCACTTAATACCTCTTGTTCTCCCCTTGTATTCTCATAGGAAAATAAGACAGATCCCAATAGTTAGAAGCTTGGAAACTACAGTTCCCAGATTTTTTTTCCCAAATAGAATCTGAGTACAGTTAGCTCCTGCCAATAAGATGCACTCACAAGAAATGTGAGACCAAGAGGCCAGAGGTGGCTCTTTCTCCATTCTGGCAGCCACTCGTAAGCAGCTCTTGGTCACTATGACTTCTTGCAGTGACCATCTGTCATTGGCTTCATGGCTACAAGACAGATATGACTTTGGCTGTAGCTTCCTAATATCTGGGTGGCAACAACTCTCAAGACCGTTTGATGATAGCCTGTGACAATGTGACACACACACACACACAAAAAAAAAAGGTAATATAATATTAACTTCAGTTCTTCCAGACCTTCCAACACATTTACTGTTACATTGTCCCCTATACTGCAGGCCCTTCTGCTTGAAATATTTCAGATGCCTCCTGTTTTCCAGACTCACACTCTCCCACAGCCTTTATGCTGACTCACATTTTCACAGGCACTGTTGGTTAGGTCTCGAAGTATCTGGCTCCCATTCACATTGATTAAAAAAAAAAAAGTGTCCTGATACATTACAATCTGCATTTAGTTCATTATGAGTGACAGTGAGTGTCTTGTCATATGTCTAGAAACCCTGGGGCTATCCTTGTCTAGCATGATGCCTCCAGCTTGCTGTGTGTCACACAGCTGCAGCCACAAGGCTTAGGTGGCAATCCTAAATAATGCAGGTCACCAAAGATCTCCACATCGCCAGCTCCAACCAGCCAGCTGCAATTCTTTTTTCAGCCACGTTTAATAAAAATCACCCTGCGTCTCTGTTTCATTGCCCTGCTTCACCATACCTCCTCGGTGTTTTTATCTCTGAGCTGTTGCAAGCCTCAGTCCTCAAGCTTTCCCTGTCAACACACATTCCTGCATGGTATTGGCCAATCTCTCAGCTTTCATCTACTCCTATACCAAGGGTCCCACAATTCCAGCTTCAATTTTAGCCTATACTCTCAATGGCTGAAAAATCATCTCAAACTCACTGTGTCTAGATCAAATGCCCAAATACACACACACACACACACACACACACACACACACACACACACCCCAAAGGCTTCAATATTTTCAGTTCATTGCCCCCAGGGGTCCATTGGCTGCCCATACCATGACAATGTCAACCTCTCTCTTTTCACTGTTCCTTCTATCCTCAGCAATCTATCATATCTTTCCTTAAAAATCCATCTCAAAAATGATGTCTGAAAACTCACCATGGCTCTTAGCTTAGTGCTGTTGCCTCTAACTGGTCTTCCAGTTTCCATTCTTGTCTTATAAGCCTTCTCAAGGCAGCTGTTGGAATGATTCCCTTAAGTCATAAATTACATCATGTCACTTATATAAAATCTCTACACAGAGAGAGGGGGGGAGAGGATTCCCAGTTATAAGTAGTATCCAGTTCTTTAGTAGCTACAAAGCAGGGGACAGAAATGACAAAGAACTACAAAAGAAAAGAAGATCTGAATATGATAAATATCAATTTGCACACCAAGACTAAATATTGGAAGTCTAGAGCTGGGGATGTAATGTAGCTCAGTCAGAAAAGTGCTTGCCTAGTATACATGAAGCTCTGGGTTCGATCCCAAACATCACATAAATGAGGTGTTGAGGCAAACATCTATAATTGCAGCATTTGGGAAGTAGAAGAGGAAACATCAGAAGTTCAAGGCAATCCCTGGGCGACATATCAAGTTCAAAACCAGCCTGAGCTACATGAGATCCTAAGAAAAAAAAAGGGCGGGGGAGTCAGTTTCTAAACCAGACAGAAAGCCCGGTGGCGACTCAATGAATGTGGCATCTGGCAAGTACAGTAAAGAGTAGTAAGCAACCTGTGAAGCACATCATGCCCTTTTGAAGGTTGATTAAGCCAACACAACAATACTGAGAGTTAATTTTAGGACTGCGTCCAATCCACACAGGAGTACACAGGGTCTAAGAAGCTGCCCCAGTGACTTGGCCCAACCAGTTTATAAGCTTCCAAAGATGGTTAGAACTGTATCAGGATTACACCAAGTCCAGGCTTCTGCTCCCACCACCAGCTAATAAAGAAGCACAGGAACTGTGTGTCCAGGGTAAGAGAAGTGCACTCCTAGGGCAATGAAACACTACCAGAGCTTCGGAGGGCCAACAGACCTGGCATCCCAGGGTGGCTTTGCTACTCAGGAATTTAGTCTGGACACTGCTCGAAGATCCATTCTACCTTCACTGTGAAGATGGAGCTGACTAACGTCCTCTCAGGGGGCCCTTCCAGCTTGGAAAAAATCCTGCATCCAGTCATGGCAGTAGCTCCACGAACATGGGAGATATAAGAGACACAGGCAATAATGTATCAGTGCTATGTTACAGTGGGGACGTAAATCAGTCCCACTTTTCTCAAAGAATTAGAAGCTCTATGGATGATCAGGGACTTAGAGAGATAACCATGTGACCAAAATGCTGTCTTTGTGAGTTTCCACTGCTCATCCTGAATATATGATCACAACCAGGATTCTAACTCTTTTTAGTATAAAAATTATAATTCTAAGTGAAAATGGAGACTTTGTAATATGGCAGAAGAGAAGATGGGGGTAAAAATTCTTGAACCTCTAGATGGCAGAAGCCCCCCTTTCCAAGAGGAGGCATGTAGTGCAAACACTGAGATCTCTAAATGAGTCAGAGCTGGGGTTGCTCTAGGTACACAGCTGTCTACACACTGTGCTTACGTGCATATATGCATGCACACACTGACACATGTGCATTTCAGAATTCATGTGTGTGTGTGAGTGTGTGAGTGAGTGTGTGTGAGTGAGTGTGTGTGTGTGAGTGTGTGTGTGTGAGTGTGTGTGTGTGAGTGTGTGTGAGTGTGTGAGTGTGAGTGTGTGAGTGAATGTGTGAGTGTGTGAGTGAGTGTGTGTGAGTGTGTGAGTGTGTGAGTGTGTGAGTAAGTGTGTGAGTGTGTGTGTGTGTGTGTGTGTGTGTGTGTATGTGTGTGTGTGTACGTGCGCGCGCGCGCACTAGGAGTAACCAGACATAGGTTTCTATGTTGGAACCTGGTTCTTTAAAATGGGGGATAATGACACTGAAATTATTCTAAGCTTTTCAAAGACCTTGGTGACCAAACTACCGCCTGATTCTGAATTACATTACCAGAAAGAACTTAATAACATGCTATTATCGCTTCTCCACACTGACAGGATCTCTGGGCTGAAAAAGACAAACAAGGACCACATTCAATGTGAGTCCAGTCACCTCTGCTGTGCAGGGACTGCTGCTAATTCCAGGTAAATGCTGCCCCAGAGGGGAAATCCTGGGGCTGCTAACTCCACTTGGTCCTTGGCGACTGTTGCTACTGCTGTAGACTGTCATCTGAGAGGGGGCTCCAGGGAGGCAGTAGAGAGCCCCATGGGGTGAAGGACAGTGGAGAGGGACTGCATTATGGAAACAAAAATAGAATTTCTCAGTTCAACTGAGATGACGTAGGTGAAATTCCTTGCAAACTGTACAGTGTACCACACATAAGAGTGAAGGGGAGGGGTTGGCAGGGGTCGGTCCTGGTGGGCACCAGAGCCCACCAGAGCCCACCAGAGCCCACTATACACAGCTACCTAGGCTGTACGCTATTTAATTTCTGAGTGTGTCTTTACTGAAAGAGTGAATGATTATATCATAAACATGATAGTGGATGAGCAGAGCTCCATGGCGGTCAGCTCCAAGGGAGACCAGGAGACAGTGCTTACAGGGAAGAGTTCAATGGGTGCAACTTCACACTGCCCAACATATCCCTTTCCATGATGCGGGTCATAGGAAGCTGCTCTGACACTTTCATGAAGGCCACCAGCTTGTCATAGGTTCAGCAAGGGGCTGTTCAGGATCTGTGATAATCCTGCTCCACTGCCAGGTGCCCTGGAGATGGTGGTGATGATAAACAGAACATGGTTTCTTGGTATTTGCCATTATGAACTCACGGTTTATGGTCTCATGGGGGATACATTCATTTAAAATGTAAAATACACCCTAATACCAATGAACAGAAAGAACCTTTTGCAGAGTTCATACTGAAAGCATAGATTTCTCTGTCCTCCTTCACTTATCTGAGCAAATATAATTAAGTATATTATGACAAATTTCCTCACTAATTTCCTCATATTGAGGAAATTATAACTATGAGGAAATTATTATTATGTACAAGACTTGTAAACAGAAGATTTAAAAACTAATGTATTTAAAGTCCTCTAGCTATGGGCTGGAGAGATGGCGCAGCAGTCAAGAGCACTTGTTCCTCTGGTAGAGGACCCAAGTTCGATTCCCAGCATTCATATGTTAGTTCAGAAACATGCATAGCTAGCTCCAGTGCCAGGGATCCAACACCTTCTTCTGACCTCCATAGGTACCAGGCATGCATGTGGTACACATACATGCATATGCAGGCAAACACTCATAGACACAAAATAAGTCTAAAATAGTACAGATTCATAGCCCATTGCCTGATACATGATAAACATTATCACAACATCGATTCTTGTACAAGATTCCACTTTAGGGTCTGCAGAGATGGCTCAGCAATTAAGAACCCTAACTACTCTTGCAAAGGTTCCAGGCTGTTTCCAGGGCCTACCTTAAGCAGCTTACAACCTCCTAGAACTCTGGTTCTGAGGAATCCAGTGCCCTTCTCTGGATTTCACATACATGTGGTACATACGAACACATGAGCACAAACTTCGTTTAAAGGTTCCCCCTCCCCTTTGGTTTTTTTTTTTTTTTTTTTTTTTGAGACAGGATTCTTCTGTGTAACAGCCTTGGTTGTCCTGGAACTAATCTGCAAACAAGGCTGGCCTCAAACTCATAGAGATCCTCCTGCCTCTGCCTACTGAGTGCTAGGATTAAAGGTGTGCACCACCCCAGTCCAGGTTAAGACAATTTTTTTTTTAAGATTACAATTTTATTTTAAAAGGGAGAGGGCGTTCTGTTGTCTTATGACTCCAAGGTACAGCCACAAGGAGGTAGATTTAAGATATTTGCAGGATCCTGCTCAGTGGACATCAGCAAGCCTCTGTCTCCAGCAACAACCTTCATAGAAGCTGCCATTCAGGGGAAGAGAGTAGTCAGCAACCTTTTCCCTGAAAATGGGGGTGGAGTCTTAGAGAGGACTCTGCTTGGTACAAATCCGCTTATCCAACCATCCCTTACCCAATCACTGTAGGGATGGGGGTAGAGGGTGGGAGGGCGGGACTGGGAGGGGAGGAAAGAGGGTAATGGAGATGTAACCTGAAGTAATAAATAAACAGGAAAAAAAAAAAAAGAATGCCGCAATTGCTACAATGGGTGAGGCCTGAGTTGTGTGTCTCACCCTTAAGCAAGATAGCCCCTCCCCACACTGTGCTGTTTCAATGAACAAAGATAATAGACCAAAACAAAAACAAAAACAAAAAAACAGAGTTGTGAATTTAGAGGTGGTGGGGGAGAACCTGGGCTTCTTATGGAAGCAAAAGAAGGAAAAAATGCTTCTGTGAGTTTAATATGCCAACATAGCATGGAGATTCCCTGGGCAACTAGAGCTAAAGATTATCTGGCCTAGCACAGGTGACTAGCCCTGGCAAGCTAACTGTGATTTGGGGGCCATTGGTGAGCAGATATAGTGCAAATCAGGAAAGCCGACTGGGATAGTCAATGGCTTTTAGAAAAAAGTCAAAATAGAGCCTTGTCTGAGGGGACAGTGGAAAGCAAAGGAAGGAGGTACTGGTGGGGCCCACCCTACCGACACTGACTTCTGAGGCTCAGCAGTTTCTGGATGGATGAGGGAGAGTCCAGTGACAGTGTCTCTCCGAGTGACCATAGCCATATAGTACAGCATAACTATGCTACAGCCAATGCCCTAAAGGGAACAGGAACATAGACTTTTTTTCCTGGCAATGAGACACTTTTCACTGGTGGTGCTGCCTTGTAGGTCCCCAGTGTATGAGGAGGCTCTTGGCCCTCATATGACTGCTGAAATGGGGCAGGGGACTGTTATGTAGGGACACTCCCCTCTGGAGGAGTGGGTTGGAAGGGTTAGGGGGTAGTGGGTGGGAGGGTGTGACTGGGAGGGGTGGAAAGAGGACACTGTGATAGAGATGTAACCTGAAGTAATAAATAAATATTAGAAGAAGAAGAAGAAGAAGAAGAAGAAGAAGAAGAAGAAGAAGAAGAGGAGGAGGAGGAGGAGGAGGAGGAGGA
>CAJQZJ010000909.1:2051168-2061250 GCA_907164525.1 Lophiomys imhausi
ATAGATAGATAGATAGATAGATAGATAGATAGATAGATAGATAGATAACAGCCTAACAATAAAAACACAGTGTCCTTGAAAACAGCTAACAGGTACACCATTTTCAACAGAAGCTATTATTATTTTTCCCATGGTAAAAAAATACCTGCAGTGAGAACTGGATGCCAGAAGTCCATCCATGTGGAGAAACCTCTCCATTGGGCATTTCAGCCAACTGCCTCAACTCAGCTGACTTCTCCTGGATGTTGTAAGCACGAATTTGACAATGCTAGCCTTGTTTGTGCTCTCAATTCAACTACTCCCGTCATCTCTGCCAAGGGTTATGAGTCCCTGATTTGATGTTTTGTTATCTGTTACCTCTTGCTACTATTAGCAAAATCATGCATTCAAAACCAAACACAAAGCTATCATGAATCATTCTCCAGACCATACAAAACACAATCCCCCCCAAACTCCTGCTCAGTATAGTATTAATTAATTATTAATTAAGATTTATCTTACATAGCATTTGCTAAGGTATGAACCTTCTATCCCTAATTTTTGCAGGGTTTTCATCATGGAGGGATGCTGTATTTTTTTTTCCAAAGGCTTTTTTCTTTTTCTTTTTTTAATTTATTTATTTATTGCTTCAGGTTACATCTCCATCATAGTGTCTTCTTTCCAGCCCTCCCAGTCCCACCCTCCCACCCTCTACCCCCTAACCCTTCCATCCCACTCCTCTGGAGTGGAGTGTCCCTACATAACAGTCCCCAGCCCCAGTTCAGCAGTCATATGAGGGCCAAGAGCCTCCTCAAATCATGTGGGTTTTGGGCCTGATTATATTTATGTGCTATCTTACATTTATTGATTTGCATATGCTAAACGGCCCTTATATTCCTAGAATGAAATCAGTTTGAGCATGGGCTGTAATCTTTTAAAAGTGTTGTTAAATTTGGTCTTCCAAGTACTTTACTGAAGAATGTTGTACCTATGTTCATCAAAAAAATTGTTCTACAGTTTTGGGTTTTTGTGGTATACTTATTTGGCATTGGTAATGAGGAAGTACTGGCTTTCTAGAAAGGTTTTGAAAGCTACCATCCTCCTTGTATTTTATGGAATACTCTGAGGAGCACTGACACTAGTTCCTCTTTAAAGACTTGGCAGAATCCATCAGTGAATATATTTGATTCCGGGCTTTACCCACTTATTCTACTTTTCAATTAATTAGAATGTAAGTATTCATAATATTCTCTATTGATCCTCTGGATTTCATTGGTATCTATTATCAAAGAATGGATCAATAGAGAGCACTGAAGTAACTCACTATGATTGTACTGAATATTACTGTGTCTTTATGTCCAGTAGTTTTATGATTATACCTGGACATAACTGTGTCTTTATGTCCAGTAGTTTTGTTCTATGAAATGAGTGTTACCAATGTTCACAGTGTATATGTAGAGGAATTTTAATCCAGCAACATGGCTACTCTGACAAGGTATCACATCCAAAGACTGTGTGATTCGCCTAGAATACAGATATTACCTTAGTATACACCTTCAATCCCTCTGGCTGCAATTTAGTACACACCTTTAATCCCAAACAACGACATCTACCTGAAGGGCAGACAAAGTGATGAATCAGAGAAAGATTTTGACAGAATGAGTCAGAAACAGGATACGCCCAACTCTCATGAGAACAGACAGGAAAAAGAAGTTACTTAAGAGCAGTGCAGAGAGTACATGTTTGTGGAGACAGTACAGAAGAGTTCAGGAGTACAGGACAGTTCAGTGCAGTTCAGTTGAGTACATGCAGTTCAGTTAGTGGAGTTCAGAGGCAGTTTTTCCAAGCAGAGCAATTCAGTGAGAAGGGGAGAGAAGTCAGTTTGAATCAGTAAGTTTGGAGAGGAGTTTTCAGCCAGAACAGCTGAGAGGAACAAGCCAGCCAGAGTTCAGAAAGAACTAGAAAGGGTGAGCTTATTCAGCAGTAAGTCTCAGAGGCTGAAAACATTCTAGGCCTAGGTTAGCAGACTGGAAGCCTGGAAGCAGAAACCTTCAAGGTCCAGACTTGAAGATTAGATTGTAAGGAGGCTAGAAGCTTCCAGGTCTAGGCCCAGGGATAGTTGTAAACACTCTGGCCTTAGTCAAAACCACATATTCATAAAGCTTGGGTACAGCTCTCATCTCATCCCCTCATCTGAGAAAATAAAAGCATTTACATCTGTATGTTTATGATTATTATATCTTCTTGATAGATTTCTTTTATTAATATGCAACAGCCCTACTCATTCCTTGTCATTTTGATTTGACATCCACTTTATCATAAGTGAGTATAGCTACTCCTGCTAGCTTTCAGATTTTATTTTCTTGTAATATCATTTTCCATTTGTTCATTTTTGGTTCATGCCTTTCCCTCACAGGTGAGTGTTTTCAAGATAGCAAACAATCAGGCCTCTAAAACAGTTATTCAATCAATCCACATCTTTTAATTAGAGAGTTGTGACCACTTACAATTGGTGTTATCATTGAATGTCACGTACTACTTTCTTCCCTCTTTATCTTAGAGGCTTGCTGATTTACTGAGTTAATAACATCTGCTTCTTTCCTAATTCTCGTTTGTTTATTCTAGTGAGAATTAACCTTTCCCCAAACACTTGTGCTTCTGTGCATCTTTTCCCGTTTTCTTTGTGTAGCATTAAGTGTCTCCCACAGCACTGGCTTAGTGGTGAGAACTGCTTTACATTGATTATCATAGAAGATCAGCATACACCTTCAGTTTTTAAGGGATCACTGTGTTGAATAGAGTCACCTTGGTTGGCATTTGTTTCAGTGCTTCAGACACATCAGTCCATGTTGGCCTGGCTGCTGGGATTTCTATTGTGAGGTCTGCAGGTATTCTAATAAGTTTACCTCTTAAGTAACTTGACATTTTTCTCTTGTAGCTTTCAAGATTATGTCTTTGGTCTGTACTCTTGGCACTTACCTATGAGATAGAGAGGGGTTTTTGTCTTTGTTTTTTAACTTATTTTATGGTCACATCTGCTTGAGGTTTGAAATGTCTCCTGAATTTAGATGTCCTTATCCTACCCTGGACTTAAGGGATTTTCTGCTCAATTTTATTCAATAGATTTTTCTGTGCCTTTGGTCTTATCCCCCTGTCCTCTTCTACATCACAGGTTCACTGGTTTTGTCTTTTAATCACATATCAGAGATTTTAAATGTGTAGTCATATTTGGGTTTTTTTGTTTATTTGGGGGTTTTTTTGGGGGGGGGTGGTTGAGACAGGGTTTCTCTGTGAATTAACCCTGGCTGTGCTGGACTCACTTTGTAGATCTTGAACTCACAGAGATCAGCCTGCCTCTGCCTCCCGAGTGCTGGGATTAAAGGTGTGTGCCACCACACTCAGTCTTTTTTGTTTTGGTTTGGTTTGGTTTTTCCAGACAGGATTTCTCTGTGTAGCCCTGGCTGTCCTGGAACTCACTCTGTAGACCAGGCTGCCCTTGAACTCACAGAGATCATCCTGCTTCTGCCTTCCAAGTTCTGGGATTAAAGGTGTGTGCCACCACACACAGCAATTACAGGCAGCTGTGAACTGCCATGTGGGTGCTGGGATTTGAACCTGGGTCCTTTGGAAGAGCAGCCAATGCTCTTAACTGCTGAGCCATCTCTCCAGCCCTTGACTTTTTTTTTTAACTCTTGTCTGACTTTAAGAATTCCTCAAACTTGGTCTAGTTTATTGATGATTTCCATTCCATTTTAAATGTTATTTATTGAGTTTTCTATTTCCAAATTTTTTTTCAGAATCTCTATTTCTGCTGAATTTCTCACCCACATTGTTAAATTTCTTGTCCAAGTCTTGGGTTGACTTCTTTAATTCACTTATATATTTACTTGATTCCTCTTTGAAATCATTGATGTTTTAGAATTACTTTTGAATTCGTTGTTTGGCATTTCATCCACTTGTGCATATTTGGATTCACTTATTGAACATTCATGAATATTTGCAGAAATTCTGGTGCCTTCATTTTCCATATTTCTATTTCTATGTTGCAATTTGCACATATTACTGCCCACGTTTTTTCTGGTCAATGAATCCAATCCAGGATCCCATACCATGCTTAACTTCCATTCTGTAATAGGTTTTCAGTCTTTGATAGTCAAATGTTTCCCGATTTTAAAGAATACTAGCCATTCACTTGGTAGAATGTGCTTCTTATTTGAGCCCATAATGTTTCCTCATAACTAAATTTATATTGTACGTCTCGGGTGAGAACATCTCAATCAGCGCTGTGGTCTTCTATGGACATTTATATCAAAAGGCACATTGCATTTATATATCCCATCACTCATGACATGATTATATTAACCTAAATCACTAAGATAACATGACAAGTTTCTGTACTAATGTAATTTTTAACTATTGAATAATATTTTACAAGATACCCTGAAAACAATCAGATATCTATTTTTCCTCATGCATTCCCTGATATTAGCATGCATTGATGATACCTGCCCTCAACAATTACTACTAGTTGCCAAATGGTGATTTTGCTTTTTTTAAACAGGTACTTTTTATAAATTTATGAAACTACATCAAAAGACATAGGATAAACATTATGCATACTCCAGAAGCTTCCCACCCACTCCTGCCCAATCAACCTTCCCTTTCTCCTCTTAGGACTAATGTCTCCACACATTGATATTTTTCTATCTTCTCTCAGTTCGAATTGTTTGTAAGATCATCCATGTTGTCATGCATCAGTCGTCCATTGAAAAATAGTGATTTTATTATTTTTTTAATTCGATCACTTCTTCTACATTCATGTCTGATTTGCTTCTGGCTGCTACAGTAGAACATCATGGGCTGGTTGGCTAAAACAACCTCTCACAATTCTTGTGGCTCAAAAGCCCAAGATCAAGGCACAAACAGATCTTGGGTATGATGGGGCCTTTCCTGGTGTGCAGATAGCAGTTCTCTTAGTATATCCTTACATGGCAGAGTAGAAAAAGGCATTTTTAGTTTGTCCTCTTAGAAAAACAGGAATCCCATCATGGATCTCCACCCTCATGACCTCATATAAATTTGATCACCTCCCAAAGGTCCCTCTCCTAACACTATCCCATGGATGTTAAGTTTCAACATATAAATTTTAAAATGACACAAACCTAGAGTGCATAATTAAGATTCTATCAGAAGCTTTTCTCATGTATTTGTTCAATCAATTATTTATCATAGCCTGAAATCACTATTCTCCTGCCTCAGCCTTTGAAGAACTGAAATTAAAGACTGAGGTGTCATTGCTTCTAGGCCTTCTTGATTAAGAATTCTATGTGCATATACACATAGATTAACCTACCTATCTACTTAAGCGTTAAGTATTAATTACATTGACACCTCTAATCAATTACAGAGTTCATTTTAATATCCCCCTTGCCTCATTTGTAACATCCTTCTCTGACAATGAGAAACCTGACTCCATCCATAAAGTGTTTGTTTATTCAATCATAATGGCTTCAAGCATTGCTAATCCAAGCTCCCTATGTAAAATTAGGTTATTGACTACAGCACAATATATATGTACAGTTCTTTTTCTGTGGCTTTAAGATACATCATCCAATTGTTTTGTTTTGGGGTTTTTGTTGTTGTTGTTGTTGTTGTTGTTTGGTTGGTTTTTGGTTTTTTGAGACAGGTTTTCTCTATGTAGCCCTGGCTGCCCTGAAACTCACTGTAGACCAGACTGCCCTTGAACTCACAGAGATCCACCTGCCTCTGCCTTCCAAGTGCTTGGATTAAAGGAATGCACCACCAAGCCCAGCAATTACAGACAGCTGTGAACTGCCATGTTGGTGCTGGGATTTGAACCCAGGTCCTTTGGAAAAGCAGCCAGTGCTCTTAACTGCTGAGCCATCTCTCCAGCCCCTCAATTGTTTTTAAATCTTCCCTCTCTCTGTCCACCACCCTTCAGTGGACTATATTATTCAGTTGTAGAATAGGATTCATTTGTTCCTGTTTGTATCCCATTTTGACTTCCCCCCACATTCTAGCTGGTTTGAATTATCTGAGGTTATATGAAACATCAACATGATCCCCAAAATCAGAGCTGTACAAGAGAGATCCTAGTTCTACCAGGTTTTGTTCCTAGCTTTTGAGTTTTTATTCCTGGTGTGGAGTTTCATTCCCCCATGCTGGTCTGAGCCCATTTAATTCAGTGTGGAGAAGTGCCTTACAGATTTCTTCTGCCTCGTGGGGCTTTATTCAGGGTGTCATTTTTATCTGTTAAGGCCTTCTGGATGGAGTTTGCTAATTTTTATACTAATTGTGTGAGTTTATGCATTGTCCCCTGTTCATTTTGGGATTCTTGGTACGATTCAACAGATTTCTAGTTCACAGAGCCTCTTTCTGCCAGTGTAGTATAAATCGCAGGTGACATGCTCCCCGACTGATGACGCTCTCTTTTGTCTGGTAGGATTTTGAATAGCCTCTTTTTGTTTATTACCCTTTCTACCCCTGCAGCTCTCCCTTCCATTTTCTAACATAATGGCAGCTTCACGTATTCCACATCCTCAGTGTAACCTGAAGATGGATGAAAATGAATTTTCAAAATAACTAAGAAATAAAACAAAAAAATAAAAATTCCAATGAGCCTCCTCACACATGCTGCCCCAACCCATGTGCAACACTGTGAGCACAAACAGGTCTGGGAAGATGGGGGCGGGGGTCGTGGACACATGAGGATAACACAGAAAGGGACAGCCAGCCACGGAACTAAGACCTGTCGAAAACAAGCCTGAAAGAGTGTGAAAACAGAAAAGAAAGGAAAAGCCAAACAAAAATCAGTAAGGTGTCTGCTAGATCCAAGCAGAGCATGGGGTTGGATAGTGGAGAATGGGGTTGAAAAGGAAGAGGGAGTCAAGAGTTGGCAGATGAAACTCCCACAAGGCAAAACAATCTGAAATACTTCCCTGTAGACTCTTCAAAAAATGGGAGAGTTTATGCAAGTGTGTCAGGTTAATAGTTTTTCACTATTCTGTGATGAAACCCCTGCACTCTCACCATTTCCATTTCCTTCTTCCCAACAATCCCAGCAGCCAAACCTTCTTCACATTCACTTCAAGGAAGAGATAAGACAGTGAGATACGGAAGTCAAGGGAGAATGCTGGAGAACAGTCATTGGCATTTGGCATCAAAATGCCAGGTATCTGGATCTTTCTTAAGAGAATGGAATGTTTACACAATATAAGCAAAGCATCAAGAGAAAAACATCATAAATGAAAGTAACATTCCCTTCTTCTTCTACCCACCTCTTCTACCGCCTCCCCATCCCAATTTGAACTGAATGTACATAAATAGACAACAGATGGATATAGAGATAGGCAGACGATTGACAGATAATAGGAAGATACGATAGACAGAGAGACCTGTGCAGTCTTCTGACTACAGAACAAGCCTTCAGACAACGAATGGTCTACTCAGATGGATTTGGGATCTCAGACCCTCACCATTCCCCAGCATGGCTCAGACACAGTAGATCCTGGGGTTTGTTGCTGTTTCTACCTGAAAACACTGAATGGGAGAGGATTGAGGACTGCCACCCAAGCACACGGTGTTAGAGGTTTACCATAACAATCTCTGGGACAGGTAAAAAGTAGCTCTAGGTGATGGAGAACCAGATTTCACCAAAAGATGCTTTCACAGTTGGAAACATCAAGAGCAAGACTCGCCTCCAAGGAAACTCAGAATAAACTGCCATCCAAGAAATGAGCTGGCAGAAAAGGCAA
The DNA here is from genome assembly GCA_907164525.1 of Lophiomys imhausi. Lineage (NCBI taxonomy): Eukaryota > Metazoa > Chordata > Mammalia > Rodentia > Muridae > Lophiomys > Lophiomys imhausi. Next base: position 2,058,923 of record CAJQZJ010000909.1, read on the forward strand.
GAATGAAATCACCCGGCTCAGCAGGCTTGTGTGGGCCCTTCTGGAGGAACTCTGCCTCACTGGAACCCAGGAAGGGGACAGAGGAGAAAAAAATATATAGTTTTTTAAAAAGCTGTGGTGTTAATGCTATGGGGCTTGAGCAGGAAATGACTCACCAGCAGAAGGGCCAAAGCTCCTAGGGCTCTCAGTCTGACCAAGAAGCCCCGTCAGACTCACTGGTCATGGCAACACACTCGACTGATGCTCTTCCTCTTTTCTCATCCTCTCTTTTCTTCCTCTTTTCTCTTCCTCCTCACTTTTTTGAATGCCCAGGAGCTACCTTCTTAGACTTTGCTGAAAGCAGAGAATAAAGGACTTGGAGGAAAACAGAGGCAAATGGGGAGAGTGGAGTAGAACTTGTGGAATAAAGCCCTCTCCATCGGTTTAAGTGGGCTGGTTCTGAGAGCCCTCTGACTCCCAAGCAGACCATGCTAGCACCAAGATTTATAGAGTGATAGATCAGCACTGTGTGTACTTTGAAATAGGAATGGCACAGCTTGTTCATTGAAGAGTGTTGATAATGCCAATAATAGCACAATAGCTTGCTTTTTCAGCTCCACTTACCATCTTTGTTTTTCCCTGTGTCTTCTTCCTTTGTGGGGCCCAGTTCAGCAAGGGTAGACAGAAAGAACAACACAAGAAGTCAATCAACAAACACCTAACCTGCTTCTGAAAGAGGTCACCCTTCTTACCGCATCCAAACTCACTGAAACTTTTGTGAGCTACTTAGTACAAGTACTACCTGAAGAAAATAAGACATTGCCTGCCCTCAAACGAGAACACAGGACAAGGGAAATAATATCCCACAGCAAGTGGGCAGTCACTGTCCCCTTCTGGGGAGTCAGGACACACCAAATCTCCTTGCTGAACACCATGATCAGAGCTCAGGAACATGGCCTGAAAGTTTCTGCCCAACCCCCGACCCCCAAAAATAAAGTTCAAGTCCTAAATCCTAATATGGCTGCATTAGGAAGTGGAGACTGCATCTTCAATACGATTCCCTTGATCCACTAGTCTGTTTCTATACTAGTACCATGCTGTTTTTATTATTATTGCTCTGTAGTATCGCTTTAAATCTGGGATGGTGATGTCTACAGATTTTTTTTTTTATTATACAAGATTGATTTAGCTATTCTGTGCTTTTTGTTATTCCATATGAAGTTGAAGGTTGTTTTTCCAGGTCTATAAAGAATTGTGTTGGTATTTTTATGGGAATTGCATTGAATTTTATATAGCTTTTGGTAGGATGGCCATTTTTATTATGTTGATCCTACCTATCCATGAACATGGGAGATCTTTCCATCTTCTGATGTCCTCTTCAATTTCTTTCTTCAAGGAATTGAGGTTCTTGACATACAGGTCTTTTACTTGGTTGGTTAGAGTTACCCCCAGGTATTTTATGTTGTTTGTGGATATTGTGAAGGGTGTTGTATCCCTAATTTCTCAGCCCATTTATTTTTCCTATAAAGTAGGGCTTCTGATTTTTTTGAATTAATTTTGTATCCAGCCACCTTGCTGAAGTAGGAGTTCTCTGGTAGAATTTTTGGGGTCACTTATGTATACTATCATATCGTCTGCAAATGGGGATAATTTGACTTCTTCATTTCCAATTTGTATCCCCTTGATCTCCTTTAGCTGTCTTATTGCTCTAGCAAGAATGACCCAAAAATGAACCCACACACCTATGGTCACTTAATTTTTGACAAAGGAGCCAAAACTGTACAATAGAAAAAGGACAGCATCTTCAACAAATGGTGCTGGTCCAACTGGATGTCAACATGTAAAAATATGAAATTAGACCCCAACTTATCACCTTGTACAAAACTTAAGTCCAAGTGGATCAAAGACCTTAACATAAAGCCCGACACACTAAATCTAATAGAAGAGAAAGTGGGGGAAAGCCTCAAATTCATTGGCACAGGTGACAACTTCCTGAACAGAACACCAATAGCTCAGGCTCTAAGACCAACAATCAATAAATGGGACCTTATGAAACTAAAAAGCTTCTGTAAGGCAAAGGACACTGTCACTAGAACAAAATGGCAACCTACAGATTGGGAAAAGATCTTTACCAACCCCACTTCCAACAGAGACTGCTCCACCTTCATGACTGAGAATGTCCTTATTAAAAAAAAAAAAAAACCTCAAAGCAAGTTATAATGACCCACATCTCTAATCCCAGCAGTAGGAGAACTGCACTCCAGACTAACACAGGAAAGAAGGAGACGCTTAGAGAAGAGGGGAAGAGAGAGAGAGAGAGAGAGAGAGAGAGAGAGAGAGAGAGAGAGA
>CAJQZJ010000909.1:2061260-2071885 GCA_907164525.1 Lophiomys imhausi
AGAGAGAGAGAGAGAGAGAGAGAGAGAGAGAGAGAGAGAGAGAGACTGGCCCCTCCCATGTGAGAACAAGAAAGCAGAATTCATGGGTCTGGAAATGCTCTCACTGATCTTGGTCATCTCAGCCTCCGGAGCTGTGACAAACAAGGGTCCGTCCATTCAGCCATTCCGTTCCTGGTATTTAGCTGTCACAACCCTAACGAACTACAATTCAGCACTCAGCGACTTTACTCTGGCCTCTCCTTTAAGGAACAACAGCTAAAAGAGGCTGACAACTTCAAAAGGCTTCCTGCAGACCAGCTACATCAAAACCAGCTGGGACGTGGTGGATGAAGAAGACTCTCAGGTTAATCAGGGACCCAAATGCGTGTTCAGGTTTTGAGAACAAAGCCAGAGGTTACAGCACGGTGGCAGGAAGAGATATGAGAGGTTTAGGAGAAGGGAGATTAACAGATTCAGAGCACCTGGGGTGGCAAACACTCACTGTATATATTCATTCTTGTTTTAAATCTCGGGGCAGTTTCTCACCATTTTACCCAGGATGGGTTTGAGTGCCAACCTCAAGTGGTCCTCTTGTCTCAGTGTCCCACGTTGTTGGGACTACAGGTATAACCATCACACCTAACTTGTGTCTAGTGATATTTTAGTTAATTATTTTAGTCAGTGAAAGCAAAAACCAGAGAGACCTGGATTCCATCATGTGTTATCTGGTGCCAAGACCAGCCTGCCCAGTCCTGGAGCATGGTCCACTTGAGGTTTTCAGTGTACAAACATTCAGAGGAGACCTCGACGTCCAGCAGGATTTACCCAGCTACCTCTTTCCCCACCAAATCCTTGACTACAGCCAGCTGTCCCTAGATGGCTTTTCTCAACACTCCCACTTCTCCCTACTCTCCCTTCCCATGAGAAATTGACCAATTCCTACTTTATTCCTAACACAAAGTAGGCACTCAATAATTGTGTGCCAAATAATGAAAGCGTTGTGCTAGCAGGGTTGGATCAATTAGTGATTGTAATTGAAGTTGAATGTAATTAATTATATAATTTGGAGCTGTTCAAGTTTAATTCCATTCAAATTGCATCATGAAAACAAGGCTTGAGGAAAGATTACGAAGAAAAGGAAAGGCACCATGTGCGATGCTTCCATATATAGAGAACACGCATTCGAGTTGGGTGCTTTGATGAGGTCAAGCTATTTTAAAAAAATAGACTGAGTAGAAGAAACAAGTGTGTTTCTCATGATTTTTGAAGGCTGAGAGGTCCAAGATAACCAGCAGAGCTAGGGAAGCCTATTTCCTGACTTATAGCTACCTTCTCCTCTGTTCCTACAAGGCTAAGAGAATTCGCCTTCTTTTTCTTTAATAAAGGCACTAATTCTATTGACAGGCTCTGCATTCATGACCTAATTATCATTATGCCCCCAAGACCCCATATCCAAACACTATCACGCTGTAGACTTAGATTTCAACATATATAATAGGAGCCAGGAGCAGAAACATTCACTCTATAACATTAACAATTTTTTTTAATCACAATAAAATACTTAACAATTTTTTTAAAATCACAGTTAACACAAGTAACAGGGTCTGATCCTAATTCTCATTCGGAGTAAGAGTTCAAATTTAAGCCCTTCTCTGTAGTACGCAGGCTGTGCACCAGGGCTCCATCTCAGCAATGAATTCTCCTAAGCTTTGACCTGTTTCCATGGCTGTGTGTTTTCAGTTTTGTTTTGTTTTGATTTTCATGTTACTTCTCACCTCTCACTGACTGAGGAGGTTTTAGAGCTAAAAGGAATCTTTAGACTAATGGTTTTTAGCCTAATGAAATCCAGCACTACCTTTTTACCACAAATGTTTGGTAATGTCCCCTCACAATCCTGAGGTGAAACTTATAAAACTTAATGAACTACCCACACCCAACATGTAAAAGTCGCACTGGACAGGTGGGTTGCACGGGTCATTCAAATGTAGGTTCTGTGTAGTCATTAGTCTCTCAAAACACTGAGCAATGATTCCCAAATTTAAAAAGAAAAAACAGTCCTGTACCCTCCCAGTCATTGAATTCCTGGAAAACTCAACAGATATTAAAACCACGCAGAGAATGTGTTGCCTGTAGGTTTAAGACAGCATTAGGTATAAACAGGACTTCTGATACAGGAGTATGTAAAGTAGCGCCTGGGAATCACACTTGTCACAGAAAAAGTATGTGTTGGATGAACCCAAACTGACCACAGAAAGACATCTGGCATCTGTGGCCCCCACCTGTCAAGGTTAATAGGAATGTCCAAACAATCGTGGTGAACAAAATGTGTGCACACATCTCCAGGAAGCCCCTAAGGGGTTCCCCAGCTCCACTGGGAGCCACTGGTGTAATGTGGGCTCCTTAGTTGACAGGTAAGAAATCAGAGAAAGGGTGGGTGCAGATTTTCCCTAAGTTGCCCCCACAAGTTTCAACTTGCACCCGAGGCCCTCCCCAGCCCCATAACTACAGGAGACGGGCTCTTTCAGAGCTCCTTTGAATTCCAGTTCGAGTAACTCAGGATGATGTCTTAGCTGGGGTTTCTATTGCTTCAAAAAAAAACCACCATGACAAAAAGTAACTTGGGGTGGGAAGGGTTTAATTCGCTCTACAGTTTCATATCACTGTCCATCGTTGAAAGAGCCTGGAGGCAGCAGCTGAAACAGGCACCATGGAGAAAGACTGCTTACTAGTGTGTTCCTCAAGGCTTGCTCAGCCTGCTTTGTTATGCACCCCAGGACCACCAGCTCAGGGACCTAAGCGCCTACAGTGAGCTGGGTCCCAACACAGCAATCATCAATCAAGAAAATGGACCGCAGTCTTGTCCACAGGCCAATCTGGTAGGGGCAATTTCTCAGCTGAGGTTCCCTCCAGCTTGAGTCAAGTTGAGAAAACTAAACAGGGTAAATGGGTCCTCGCATCTCAGAAGAGCAAACTCCTGCAGAAGACATAATCATATAGCACTGGTGGCAATATTCTCTAAACTAGGGAATGTCACCACAGTGCCTTTAAATCAGTCTCCTCCAATCAGACTGACTTCTCCTCATCACAGAAAGACAGGAATGTTCTGGCATAGTGGAGAAGTTTATCAGGCCATCATCTTTCATTTTTGAGAACCCTAAGTCTATCCCCAGTAAAGAAAGGCTCCGAGTTAGAAAAGCCTCCACTGAGCACAAGTACCACCCTGCTCCATCAACAGCAGGGAACCGGCAGGTTGCAATGGGAAGGATTCTGGGGCCACAGCCTGGTTTTGTATAAAAGGAAGCAGTCACCAGTCTCTCAACTCACCATGTCACCATCGCCCATAATGGGGAGGGGCAGCACCATGTTACGCCAGAACTGCTTTAGAGCCCCAGACAAATGTGGTCTACTTCCCTGACCAAGAGCTCACACATTCTCTCAATGCTGGTAGACTACTTCATCCAATGTGCTTGTATAAAACTTGAGGCCAACTCCTTCCTTAGAGCAGTTGTAACCTGGTCACCTCTTATTGGTTCAGTACACACAAGTTGAGTACGCACTCTATCCAGGTCACTGGCTCTGGGAAGAGCTAGCAAACTTGCTGTATTACACACAAGAATCATCATTTTCGAGATCTCTAATTCTTGACACAGTATGAACCACAAAACTCAATGATGATACTAATCCCCCCCCCCCACACACACACACACTGGAAATTAATGTGGCCTTAGTTATGGGGGTTTTATGAGACTGAGCATAGAAATTGATTATAATTAATGTCCTAGGTATTTCCTGCTAGGGCAGCAATATTCTGAGAAAAATGTCTTTAGGTACAATATTGGTTATCTTTAAAGTTAATGAAAGTAGGTAACCTAGAAAAATATATCCATAAGAACACAAGATAATCATTCATCAAATCTGCACATGTAATAAATACTTATTAGAAATACAAAATTAAGTCAAATGATCTTTCATAAATTGTCCATAAAACTCTTTAAAAATAGGCAAGGCATTAACAGAAAGGTCAAATGACTCTGAAAACAGTCAAGATTATTTAATTTTAGGTAAACTGGTCTTTGCAAAAATTCTCAAACAAACAGGTTGGGGGTTCAGTGCCTATAGGCAAGTAGGCAATTATGACCTATAGCAACCTACAGGTCAGTGAGCAATTTGTTGGGGAGAGGGATGGAGATAAGGAGGGAAAATACAAGGGAGAGGCCACCAGTTCTGAACCACATGGTGGGGTGGTAAAGAGATAATGGAAAGTTGGTGGAAAAAAAGAGATAGAAATAAAGTAATGTCAGCCGGGCAGTGGTGGCGCACGCCTTTAATCCCAGCACTTGGGAGGCAGAGGCAGGCGGATCTTTGCGAGTTCGAGGCCAGCCTGGTCTACAAAGTGAGTCCAGGACAGCCAGGGCTACACAGAGAAACCCTGTCTCGAAAAACCAAAAAAAAAAAAAAGTAATGTCTATAAGGTTATCCTATAGGGGGTGTGATGTTCAGGTCAAGAGGGGATAAACCTGAGACCTAGCCCCTGGCCTTTGGGCAAATGGCTGCTGATGGATCTATTTACTAAAACAAGCCAATGAATGCATGTCCTTTGATCATAATGAAATTCTGAGACATTTTGGTCCCATGGAGATGATCTCAAATCTTCCTTCCTGGTAGGGCTGCCAGCAGGAACTATTGGTCTCAAAGACAGTCCTTTCTCTCTCAATATCCTAAGACCCACCTAGCATTGCTCCCTCCAGCAAGTGCCAAACCGAGCTCCTGTTCAAAGCTCCAGGCCTTCAAGCCATCATCATGTCCGACTAGCCTGGCTTCTCCCAACCAGCACCCTGGCACTGAGACCAAGGCCAAGTGTAGATGGCCACAGGTCAATGAACTGGCTTTTTTCTCTGCTGTCTTAGGGTAAAGGGGCCTGAGAGAAAGCCATTGTGAGCCTTGCTGTCTGGGGACAATACAGGCAGGAGAACAAATGAAGGGTAGATGACTAGGATGGAGCAGAGGGTCATAGGGACTCAGAAGAGGCACAGTAATCTAAAGCAGTCCCCATGGAAGACAGGACTTGAAACTTGTCACCAAAGCAGGGAGCAAAGGGCTTGAACCTGTGTGACAATCAGAGTCAGGTCATGGATTTGGGGTGAGCCTACTATCTGGGAAGGCCAAGAAGGACCTTTTATGAATCTATAAACAAGGATACAAGCAGACAGCGAAAGGGGTGACAACTCCCCCAATGAATTCTACCAAACTCAATTAGATATGTGGAGTGAAGAATGGTGGGAGGCAGCCTACACACGACTCCAGTTTCCACTCTCACGCAAGGTTCAGCCAGCCCAATGCACAGCAGTAGGGTGAGGAGTACCTGTAGGAGTCCGTCCTTGTCCTAAACATCTCAAGGATGTCTGTATCAAATAATGCAGTGATTAAGGAACCAGCTACTGCCAGTCTCTAGGGATCACCTGTGTAGACACCAGCAAGCAAAATCAATAGGAAAAATTAAGCCAAATAGCCAATCTAATTCCCTTCCCCACAACCTGGGTTTTTAGAAAAAGAGACATACAAAGAGCATACAAAGCTAGCATCTAATGTGAGAAGCACCCAGTCCATAGCCCTGACTCATACCTTCAGCCTCGGCAGTGACAATAAAGATGTGTACCCACTTAACTGTCTGCTCTTGCTCAGCTCTCTGCAGAGCCCAGCCTGTGGACTCATTTTCGATCCCTGTACAGGGGTTCGCTTCTAGACTTCTCCAGGTTCTCTATTACCTTCCAACATAGAAGGGACCCCTAGGAAAACAATCTGGACTTCTTCCCTCCAAGAACAAATAACCAACTTGCAGTCACTTGTGTAAAATAACAAATCATCAGAACACAGTTGGCAGACTGCAGGTTTATTGGTTCATATACTTGAGAACCCAAGGAAGGATCTGTCCTGAAGGAATGGCAGGATGCAGGAGTAGCCACTGGAGCTGAGGCCCAAGGAAAGTGGTCATTCTTCACAGCTCCCAGTAACCTGCTCAGGAGCATCACTAGTACTGGAAACCATCTGAGGACAAAGGGCGGTTATGAGTCTACCTCTGTGGCTTGGGCAGAAGCCTGCACACTTGTAAAGATGATATCTGTGAAAGCAGTATGTCTCCTGGTAGACAAGCTGCCAGTGGATTAACAGTGTCGCTTCCCCTTGTCGCCATGGGCAGTTCTCAGTCACTGCAGCCTGTCAAGAAGAGCACTTGGGGGCTGCAGCTGCCACCCCACAGCAGGGAAGCTGTGGCTCGAAGACCTGGTGACAAGAGAATCAAGAAGACCAGCCTAACCTTTGGCTGCCTGTCCCAGGGTGGTGATGCTGATCATCAGCAGAGTCTCGAAAACACGCCAAAGGGAAAGGACTAGAGGATACTCAAGGCAAGGCTGCCAAAGACAGAACTCGCTCAGCTCTTTCAAATTGCCTGAATGAATGTGGCTTCCTAATCGCTTCACCCTCCCTGAGTTCTTGGGATGGAGGGAGAGAATTTTAAAAATTACAACTACCTCTAGTCCTAGAAAAATAATTGCACTTCTGATACTAACTCCCCTTGTGAGAATTTTCTAGAAAGGGTAAATCATGGTATGCAGTGTTCCAAGAGGCCTGACTAGGTTTCCAAGGGCCCAGAAAAAAACTCAAAGGGTTTCCCTTGTCCAGATGTACCCTGGGCAAATGCCCAGGCATCCTAGGCTGGGGAGGCTTTGGAAAGCAGGGAGAGTTTCAGCTCCAGCAGCAAGCTAAGGTCAAGCTAGCAATGTGTCATGCAGCAAAGGACTGAGCCCAAGTCCTGGCTGTGGACCACCACAGTTTGGTTCCCAGCTGCCTCCCACAGTGACATATACCTTCTGTGCACTGTGTTCATCTGTCCAAAGCTGACAGTGGCTCTCCTTAGACTGTATAGAGTTGTCACACAAGTCAGATCCAAGCAGAGACAACATGTGATCGGTGTTCAGTATTAGTTATTACTAGTATCTTTATTGCTTTTAAAAGTATTTATTGACAGATAAGTCTTCCACTAGGAACAATGCTAGCTTAGCACTATCAGTACTGTGGAAGGTAGAGTGTTACTGCTCTTGGCCCTCAAAGATGTCCACAAATGGTGCCCAACATGGTCAGAGGACTTTGCAGATGTGATTCTATCAAGATTCCTGACAGGGCAGATTCCTCTGGGTTACTCAGATGACTCCAGTGTTCGTTATAACAGTCTTTCTGGAGAGAAATGGAGGATCAGAGGAGAAATGTGATAAAAGAGGTAAGGATGGAATGATACAGCCACAAGCAGGGGATGCAGACAGCCCCCATGACCAGAAAAGACTAAGCAACACATTTCCTTTACTCTCTATGGCCTGACCAATTTCACACTTGTTTCATACTTCTGACCTCTAGAGCCAAAAGAAACTGAAGCTATGATATATGTGCCACTCCCTCAGTTTACAGGAATTCATTATTGCAGCTATACAAGCCATACCTAATAAAACTGCCAGAATCTTTGAGATCTAACATGAATCTCCTGATGCCAACCAAAAGCACAGGATTAGGGATATCTGATTAACAGACATGGGGTTTTCCTGGTGCTCTAAAAGCTCCCCAGTCCCATTTTTTACATCAGATGTGTATCCTGTGTCTGCTCTCACAAATACTCGTGGTCCCAACTCCAACCACAATAAAAGCCAATCATCTCTCTGTCTCTCACAGAAGTCCCATTCCAAATGAAACATGAGCCCTTTCCCAGGGCAGGTCCTTCTACTTTGCATGTCCTGTGTAATGAGCTTTACTTTAAATCTATGGGATCAGTGTGGTACTAACAGACATGAGAGTGCCAGCATCTGGCAGTGCATGCACAGTGCCTGTATTCATTGAGGCTACCATGTCTAGCTGCTACAGACTGTTTGCTTCAAACAAGTTAATTTCTCACAGTTCTGGATGCTGGAAGTCCAGAAAGGGGAAACACTGTTGACTTTCAGTGAAGTTCCTCTTCCTGTAAATGGCTGCCATCTCACAGTCTCACATCTTCCCTCTGGGTCAATAGAAAGAGAGCTCTGGTATCTCTTCCTCATCTTGTTAGGATATCAGCCCTATAAGATTAGAACCTCATCTTTAAGACTTTGTTTAGACTGAGTTACTCTCTTAAAGGCCCTACTGTCAAACCATTACACTGAGGGTAAGGTTCAATTTAAGAATCAGAAGGAGGGATACAGTTCAGTTCATAACAATATGATAACAAAATATTGGGCTCAATTGTCTCAAGGTCATAAAATACCTGCTATAGATCCAGACATCGCAAATCATGTACTAGCCTATCATGAAAGGAAAAGGCAAGACAGTCAAATCATGTTTTTAACATTTTTTAAAGAAAAATGTTCCCACTTCCCTAAGATTCCCCTTCACTACTCATGTCATGAGTCAACCTAGCTGCAAGGGAAGCTAGGAAAGTAAGATCTCAGTTTTTAATATCTTTTATGTATTTAAATTTTTTGATGGATTTTATGAATGTGTTTTGCCTACATGCATGCATATGTACCATATGTATGCCTGGTACCTAGAAGAAAACATTCGATCCCCTGAGACTAGAGTTATTGACAGTTGTAAACTACCATGTGGGTGCTGGGAATCATACTCTTGCCTTTTTCAAGAACAAAGTGAACCATTGGGTTAATAGTTAAGAATTTATTGGGCATTTACTGGGTACCTTTCTTTTTCAAGGACACTTTATCACTTATATAACCTGATCCTCTCAGTACTTATAAGAGGTATACATTATTATCTCCACTTTTCTTTTCTTTTTCTTTTTTTTTTTTTTTTTTGGTTTTTCAAGACAGGTGTTTCTCTGTGTAGACCTGGATATCCTGGAACTCAATCTGTAGACCAGGCTGGTCTCTAATTCAGAGACCCACTGCCTCTGCCTCCCTAGTACTGGGATTAAAGGTGTCCACCACTATGCCTATACCTACCTAGCTGTATCTCCACTTTTCTTTTTTTTTTTAACATTTATTTATTTATTATGTATACAGTATTTGCTCTACATATATGCCCGGGCACCAGATCTCAATGTAGATGGTTGTGAGCCACCATGTGGTTGCTGGGAATTGAACTCAGGACCTTTGGAACAACAGCCAGTGCTCTTAACCTCTGAGCCATCTCTCCAGCCCATCTCCACTTTTCTAACTGAAAAATTGTGACCCAGATAGCCTAACTTACCTGTCTAAGGTCATATTGGCAATACAGGGTAAATAACATGGAAAACAGACTTGAATTTGGGCCAGCTTCTGCCCTTACCCTTCAGTGCTACCCTACACTGTTTGACTTGATGATGGTGTAGCCACTGTCTGGATATTTATAGCTACCTGGTGTGCACATGCTTGCTTTGGGCAGAGAAGGTGCTCTACCTTCTCTGGCCCAAATTCAAGTCTGTTTTCCATGTTATTTACCCTGTATTGTCAATATGACCTTAGACAGGTAAGTTAGGCTATCTGGGTCACAATTTTGCAGTTAGAAAAGTGGAGATACAGCTAGGTAGGTATAGGCATAGTGGTGGACACCTTTAATCCCAGTACTAGGGAGGCAGTGCTGTGCCTTCTAGAAGCTCTATGAGGGCAGAAACAGCTAGATCCCTTGCTTTGATCCCTGTTCACCAGCTTGGTGAGTCTGAAGGGCTTCATGTCCACCTGATGTATGTCTTGAAGAGAAGAAAGTCTCTGTTACTAGCATCCTTCCTCTCTATTATCACACTGGGGACAGGCCCACCAGTCACCTCCATTGTTCATGACCAGCAGATCTTGATATAGATGACCATAGCACAGGTGAGACTTTCTTTTGTCCCTGCCAGAGTGGCAAGCACTGAGAAGTAGTTGTCAGGGCAGACCCACCCTGCCTGACTGGCTCATGGCTCCCTAGGGAACTTACAAGTCATTCCATTTTAAAGCTGCCAGTACCCCTGAACAACAAAACACCCAGAACTGAGTCTGCCTCTTGGGGAGGAAGGGGACTGGTGGTGCTATGTTCACTGGCCATTACAATTAGGAATTGTTAAAGAGTTAACTTGTGGTTAATGTAAACATTAAAGCCACGATAGCATAAAATTACCTTGTGTTTGATGCCTTTTACTGTTATCTGTGGTTTTTATTTCTTGAAAACTTTTTGATTTGGAAGAGCCTCTGCCAGGTGCCCAGATTGCATCTTCCTTCTTTAGAAGAATCTGGATGGTATATGAGCAAGAGACTCAACCCCAGCTGGGGAGCTTCAAAGAGTCATGTTACCTTAGCTTTCTGTTCCCATGGTAGGATAGGATAATGAGGGTATTTCCTCTTATGAGCTGCTAATCAAAACCCCTCAGCAAAGTCTTGTCACAAGAAACAACACCAGACAGAGACATTCTACAAAGTCCCAAACCAGTACTCTTCCCAAAAGTCAAGGTCTCGGAATACAGGAGGGTTTGAGAAGCTGGGCTGTTCCAGATCAAAGAACTCTGAGGAGAGGGAATAAGGAAATGCAGTAGTAGTCTGGACAGGATCCACAACCTGGAGAGGACACAGGCAAGGCAGCTGGCTGGGTCAGCACTACCTGCACTTTGGTCACTGATAACACTCTACTAAAGTGAATGTCCGTCTACTAACCAAAACAGCCTG
>CAJQZJ010000909.1:2071895-2095693 GCA_907164525.1 Lophiomys imhausi
AATGTCCGTCTACTAACCAAAACAGCCTGGTGGTGTGAGATGTTAACCACCGGGGAAAGGGAGGAGATGGGTTTGAAAATCTGCTGGAAATCTAAAAATATTTATGAATAAAAAATTAACAACAAATTTGGGGAAGTGTTAGTTCAAACCAACTAACTCAGAATCATGGGCACATGGAGCTCTCCAGGGATTCTGCTGTGCAGGGAGTGGTGAGAGCCATGGTGTGGAACCGCAGAGGTGAGTAAGCATTGGAATATCCTGAAAGAATCATTAGAGCAACTGGTTGCCTCAGTCCAGGGTTTGGTTCAGTGAGTCTGGACAGGGACCTGCAAGTCTATATCCCTAACAAGTTCCCAGGTGATGGACAAGCAGCCCTCCTAGAACAACACCCCAAAAACCACTACTCCCCATCTTGGCAACTCGTGTGGTCCCTGGTTCAGCAAGACTACAATCACCTGGAGGCTGATTACCAATGCAGTGTCTTGGGCCCCATCTAGGCTCACAGAGGCAAAACTTCAAGATTTAATAAGACCCCACGTGGCTGTTTACCCAGGAAAATCAATAGAAAAATCATGCATGGTGCAGGGAGGGGGAATAGGGAGGAGCTGGAAAGGCAGGGCTCGGGGATGGGGGTGGGGATGCTGAACACCCACCACCGTGTTGGTCTCAACAGCCCTGATCCTTCCCCAGGAAAGAGAAAAATGGGAAGAAAAGTTGGAGCTCTGCACCTAAAAAACAGGCAGGGTGGTGGGAAGTGCCTCATGATCCCCGCAGTCTCAGGCAGTGACAGCAAGCTGGCACAGAGGAGAGGCAGGCTGGGCTGCCATGGCATCTCCAGGAGCAGCCAGGCCTGACCAGAGGGCAGTGACCCTGGAAAAGAGCAGCAGCAGCACAGCCATGCTCTCAGACTCTCCTCAGGGCTGAGCCCTGCTTCCATCAGACAGAGACAGCGTGACCCTCCTGGCTTTGCTTCATAGAGCAGGGCACGGAGGAAGGAAGGGGGAAAGGAATGAAGAGAAATAGGAGGAAAGTGTGCAGAGGGGACAGCAGAGGCAGCAGTTTGCCAAACGTGGCTATAGGGGACCCCCCTCAGTTCACAAGGTAGACCAGATCACTCAGGGTTCAAGGTCTCCCGTTAAATATGGACCCTCCTATGCAGCCAATGTGCCTCATGTCCTCACTGCCCAGATGCACTACTCTTTGGTTTTACTCATCCTGCCCGGTTCTCAACTTGCAGGTCACGCCTGGCTCAAAGCCCTTCTCCTGCTCCAACCACACCTGCCACTCTCATCACTCTCCCTACAGGTCCCCACGCTAAGAGCTGCTGCAAACCTCCCATCCATCCTGCTACCCAGAATCTGTTTGGGGGCCTCTAACAGCAGCTCTGTCTTTCTAGGGTGTCCCTTTGCAGTGGCAACAAGGCCCTACAGTCTGCCGCGCAGAGGCTGACCAGCTCTGACCCTGCTGGTTAGACACACTACTGATATTAACCTGGCCATCCTTGCAGCCCCTCCTGTGAGTGCATACACAGCTTTTCCAAATGAGTCCATCCTCCCTGAGAATCACAAAGTCTGCCAAGACTCCCAATACCTGCATGCTTACAGAGCACTAACCAAAGGTCAGGGCACCCCTGTCCTTACAGGCACTCGGCTCAGGCACGCAAGACTACTCAAGGGGCAAGTATAGTCCTCATCTTCGGTGCTGTGGGAAGTCATTCATAAGTTTCAGCCTACTCCTAGATTTTCAAACGGCTCTGTACTCCCAACTGTTTTTAACTTCTCCTATCCCTGGAAACTGTTTTGGGTGCTGGGCCTACAGGCAATATGCTGATGTTTTAAATCCCAGAGTAAGCCAACCATTACATCCAAAGTGAAAAGCAAGTGACTATTATCTTGAACAGAAAGGACATTTATATTTACTTCAGGGGCTGTTAAAGACACCATAAAACAGAATATGCAGCATGCATCCTCATGATTAATAACAGAGCTTGCGAATTGTTCTCCCAGGTCCCTGGGTACACCGACTAGTCACCAAGAACAATTAATTCTTCCAGAAAACAAAAGAATGCAAATAGTTTCCTGATCACTAGAAAAACTGCTTGTTATATCATTAACAAAGAGAAAATAAATAAGGCTCAGATTTGGGGTTTTCTGATCAGACGTTACCCATCTGCAAGCATGGGTGATCATGGAGGCAGGGCCTGACATATGTGAAGTCTCAGGGACCCAGAGACCATGCGGACAGAGGAGCAGATGATGGGTTTGGGAGAGGTGAACGCTGTCCAGGCAATAGATTAGAAACAGGATTTGAGCAGGTGACATGGATATGTCAGAATGCACAGAGCCACAGTGACTGTGGTTTCATCCGGAAGGTTGATGTCTCCAAAGAACTGGGAGGACCTAGTACAATCCTAGACCTGAGACTCAGGTCACTGACTGACAACGAGAGAGTAAGTCAGGACCTAACCAGCTGAACGAGGCAGGTGCCCCAGTCATAGGAAACAAGTGGGAACCCACCTCTGCCTCTAGTCCTAAGCTTTGGGCTTCTTCATACTTCCAACCACGGTCTGGGATGTAGAAGGCAGGAGAAGCCTCCAAGGAGCAGGCTGTGCCCTTGAGGCAGGAGGAGTCTTACAGTCTGCATGGCTCATGGGGGCAAGGCTCCAGGGTGCACGGTGTTCAGGTCCACTACAAGCCATGTGGATTTCTCCCAACCTAGTAAATAAATTCTATAACCAAACCGAACTTCACTGTCCTAGGCCTCCCTGAGAAACCTAGGAGTTTACCAAGCAAACAGCTACCAAGAGCAACTGAGAGTCCAAATGGAGCCATTGAGTCAGAAGGGACAGTCCCTGCAACCTTGAAAGGGTTTATTAAAACACAATACAAACAGCACTGAAAATGTCACTATGACAGCATGAACCACAACTGCACAGTTTACTCTCAGATGTACCCTTCCTCACTGAGGTGGGACACTTTTGGGAGTGATATGGCAAAAACACAAAGTTTGTTCTCTAGCAAGTCCCAAGGCCCTACTTATTTCCAACAAGCTAAACACACCCCCACCCCCATCCCCACTCCCCGTGGCACAGGTGGTTGGTCCATTCTGACCACCTCATAAAAGTGGGGATAACCAAATCAATGGCGCATACAGGAGATAAAAGGGAGGCTTCTTTACCCCCCTCCCTAGAGGAAACTCACTCTCCAGTATATTCCAGGGCCCCAAGACAAGGCTGCAGCACGGGGCTCCAACAGCTGAGCTTGATGGTGCCATGGAAGACCACCCTGGGACCACAGGCCAACCCTAGGCAGACATGGGTCCATGGGTAGTCAGAGCGTGAAGGAAAGAATGAGGTGTGGAAGATGCTAGGATGGGGCAGGGAACGACAGTCACACTCAGTGTGGAGCCCGAGTCAGCCAGTCCAGGAGAGCTGAGACCCAGCAAGCTAGCCTCAAGCTCTTCACTCGAAGCAGAAGTTCATGAAGGTTTATCTGCCATAGGCTAAAGGCCTCACTGAAAGATATCTGGATCCTTCTGAAGAATGAGCAGGCATCCTTCTTCCTGTGCCTAGAGGAGGGGTGAGGGAGGAGGAGGAAAGAAAAGAAACAGAGGTGAGAAAAAAAAAACCAACTCAGAACCAAAAAAATTAAAAATAAAAGACAGCAGGTGGCCTGACCTGGCCAACTCACTGGCTCCCTGATCCTGGGGACCACTTGGTTACCCTACCATTTGAGAGGCCAGAGGGACTCAAATATCTCAAAGATTTTCAAAGCAGCAAAATAACAAAACAGCAAGGCTCAGATCCCCTCAACCAGTAGAACATTCCATGGTTTCTTTTTCCAAAAGTACAGTAGGTATGTGCCAACCCAGAGTCCCATCTCATCCTGACTCAAATATAGTCAAAGCCTTTGCAAAGTTCCTGAGGTTATGCATCTGAGGGTCAGGTGACTCAGGGAGGATAAGCCCTTTACACATCAACCCAGCTCAGTCTCTCTGTTTTGTACCAAAAACCAGACTCAGGAAAAACTGGGATTAATGATAACGGCCTCTTGTTAGGTTTGGGGCTAGGAGCTAATCAAGCCACAGAAGTCTCTTTCTCACAGCTGCTTTAAAAGAAATGACAGGCCCCTGTGAATCTGTAGATGTCTAACAGTCTCCTCAGGTGTCTGGACCTCAGGAGATTCACAGTATCCATACTTTTTATATCCCCAAGAAAGTTTGTAAACCCAGGTTACCATATTCCAAGAAGTCAGAGGCACATCCTCCATCATACGGGTTTACCTCAACTAAATGTGTTCCTCTTCCCTCACATCCTCAGGGTCACGCATCCTTTAAGGAAATGTAGCATCCCCTCAACCCCTGCTGCCTGATAAGCAGGGAACACCTAGACAGGCCCCAGCTGTGGAGTACTGGTCAACTATATGGCATGAATCCTGCCTTTTCCTCTGAAACCTATAGGAAGGGACTCCCACTCTGCCTCATGGGCCTGAACTCTCCTTAGAGGCCCCACCACGCTGCTGTCAACCTGCTTATCTTTGAAAAAACTCTCTTACCACAAATGGAAATCTACCTCCTAGACCCCATAGAGCTCCAAACCCACGATCTTTCATTACTTCAGACTTGGCTTCCTTACCCCTTAAGGAAAAGATAAATCACACTCTGCCCCTTCACAATACCCCTTGGTTGGCATATTCTGCTGTAATCCAATCTTGTATCTGCTAGTGAATACATGATCTATGTGGCCAAATCTGTTAGTTTCCCAGAATGACCCATTCCTTCCCCAGGATGGACAGGCTGGGCTATGACAACAAGCTAGGTTTCCTCTCTGACGTGCGAACATTCTGACAGAGCACAGACTCTCTGGTGTATTCACCATACTCAACTGGAGGCCTAGAGCTTGCTCCTCCAGACTCCTCCTGAAGAAGCATGGTTCTCTTTCTCATCAGTGTCTCAAGGATGCTAAGAAAGATCTGTGACCCTGAGAGATCCTAGTAGCCATACCTTCACAAATCACAGCCACATTTCCAGAATAAAGAGCAATGGCCTCATTCCTTGGACTGGTCCTGGTAGCCAGATCCCAGGACCAGTTAGATATAGGGTTATACTGGGGCTTCCTGACAACATGTCCAGGAGACACCTGGATAGGTTAAGATGCTCATAAAACAACTTCAAACTTCTTGGGGGAAAAGAATCATCTGGAAAGCTGGAGTGGGAGGATGAGATCCCAAATGCTATCATCTGGCAAAGCGCAGGCATCCTAGGCCACCCAAAGATGCTGTCTCAAGGCACCTGCTGATTCACTGCAGCTGATTTTGCCCCTGATTCCCTGAAGGGAGAACTAGAGCTTGGGAAGCCAAGACAGGGCCCTGAGGACTGAATGGTGGGAAAAGCAGAGCCCATGGGACCGACAGTCCCTGGAACTGGGAGGAAGCCAAGGTGGGAGCGCACTCACTGAGCCAGTGCCCTGATACAACACCGAGACATGTTGAGGAAGGAACTGGCACTGGAACGGGTGCCCAGGGTGGTCTCGATGCTGCGGAGTAGGTCATTAGTCTTCAGGATGAGCAGCATCTGGCGAGGCACATTGTTAAGCAGTTGGTTGATCTCAGACAGGTAGCTGGCTGCATTACTGCGGATCTCTGAGTCCTAACGGCAACAAAAGGGGACATGAGAATGGTTGGTATGGCACATGAAGATCAGAGTGCTGGAAGTATTGGTAGCCTGTGACCAAGAGAACACAAATAAGCTCCAGGTAGGAGTTCCTAGCACAGCTGCCTTGGCACCCTGTGGAGCACCCCCCAAAAAAAAGAAAAGCATCGGGCCCGGTGACCTGACCACATGGGAGGTCCCAGCCTGGATCCCAGGCAAGCCCTTGGAACAGCACTAGTGCACACTGAGAAAGGGCCAAGGACTCTCAAGGCTTCTTTATTGGACACCAATTCCAAGCCAGGCCTGGAAGAACCACTACCAGCTAACCAACACCACTCAACATTACATGATCCATGGACAAAACTCCCAGGTCCCGCCCAGCCTCGCCCCATATCAGATCTACTGTCCCCTCTGTCTGTCACTCCTGAGTCCTGATGGTGGGTGCCTACACAAGAGCCAGCGCCCCCCCCCTTGTTAAAGCCATCCCAGTTCTGTTTATCTGACCCTATGGGTCAAACTCGTCAGAAGAGCTGCTTGCTAGCCCCAGGCTACTGGCACCTTGTTCATTCTCAGTCAGAGACTTACTCCCAGAACTTACTCCCTTCCTCAATGACTGACTTGTCGCATCTCACTCGACAGAACCCCCTTAAAACAACAGGTCTGAGCATCTTCTGCTCAAAGCCTTCCAAGAGCTTCACTTCCTCCTGGGAGTTGAGTCCAGACCTCTTTCCACAGCACATAAAGCCCTGTATGCTGTTCTCTGTGACCCACCCACCCTCTAGACCACACCAAATGCTTTTGCCCAGGGCCTTAGAGCTGAGGCTGGTGTCTGTCTCTCTCATCCTTCACACCTCAGCTCAAGTGTCAGCTACCACC
Source organism: Lophiomys imhausi (assembly GCA_907164525.1). NCBI lineage: Eukaryota > Metazoa > Chordata > Mammalia > Rodentia > Muridae > Lophiomys > Lophiomys imhausi. Next base: position 2,078,421 of record CAJQZJ010000909.1, read on the forward strand.
CCAAGTCTCTGAGCCAGGCTAACCCCTTCCTCACATCACTTTACGTGTTTCCTCTGAGGTACCTGTAACCTGAAATTATCCCACTTGCCTGTTTGTTCAGTTGTTTACTGTCTGTCTCTCTCAACCAAAGTGTAAATTACATGGAAGGCCTGTCTGTCTGTTGGTCGAAGGATCCTTGAAACACGCTCGGGGCCAGCTAAAGCAAATGTTTATTGAAGAATGAACTCCAAGAATTGTGAGTAGGAACCTTACATGCACTGTAGTTAAAATGAAAGCATGGCTCCTACCCTCCCTAGATTTCCCTTCTTCTATTGTGCCCAGACTTTCCAAAGGCATCTCTCTCGTCCTCTCTACCTAGAGGGGGCTGTGGCCTCAGTGGGGCCTGAGTCTGTCCAGCACTGAGAAACAAGCCAATAGACTCCCATGAGCCTGGGCATGCAAAGAGAGATGGACAGGAATATGGGAAGCAGGAGCTCCCACCAGTCCGTGTCCTGTCTAGAGAGTGCAAGTCCACGAGTGAGGTGGGAAAGGTAAATAAAAGGGGCTGCTTCACTTGGACAGTGCTGCTTGCGGATGGAGAGGAAGTGAAGGCTCTCCTCTCTAACCATGAAACCAGAGAGGACTCGGGCACAGGGGACAGCGCCCAGTAGGCAGAAGACGTGCCGGAGCTGCAGGAGTACAATGGCCCCTGGGAAGTGATGGAGGAAACATCTCACCAGACTACTGGAGTCTGGGATCATAAGCCCACAGGCCTTATCTCTACTCCAGTCTGATAAGGTCTCAGGGTACACAATAGGCTATCCTTCTGCCCTCCTCGCCCCAGTGCTGTACTTCCTTCTCATCCTATGTGGCTCCAAAACAGCCTTCCCCACAGAGACATGGCCTACCAATCATGAACCTAGACACTGCATTGGAAGGGGTCACCACGGCCCTGATCCTTGCATCTGGCAGAGGGTCACCTACCTCAGTGGCAGTGACTGGAGCCTGGCCAATGCCCCTTTTGACTGAGTCCCAGGACCGGGCTGTCAGCATACAGGCGAACAGTGGGTAGAGCTCTGCAGCCCCCAGGCGCTGGCTGTACTCTTTCACCCTCTCTATGTCAGTCCAGATCAGTGACTGCCACAGGTGGCAGTAGTCCAGGCGGAACTCCTCCGTGAGCACCTGTAGCCAGGGCAACACAGGCAGCAACTGAGTCTCACATGGCCCAAGGCCTGAGCCCTGGACTGGGGCTGACCACTCACCACTGCGGGACGAGGAGAGCCATAGATCTCCCAACACTCAGCCATTCCTAGGGGCCCAAGTTCAAAGCTAACAGAGCTTGAATATCATGAATCTCAAATTCCTAGGACCAGAAATGCTGTAGATTTCAGTCTTTCTTTCTCAGATTTGCATATACATAATATCTTGGGGCTGGATCACACATCTAAGCATGAAATTCATTTGTTTCAAACATGCTTTACACACATGGCCCAAAGGTGGTTTTATACAATGTGTGTAACAATTTTGTGCACAAAACCAAGTTACGTGGCATAGAATTTTCTACTTGTGCTGTCAAGCACTGGGGGTCCAGATTTTTTTTTTTTTTTTTGATTAGGGATACTCAGCCTGTACTGCCAAGCCTTGGTCCTAACTGGCAGAGACTGCTAACTTCCCTCTAAAATCTATACTACCATCTCCTTTTTAGGTATACACTGCTTCCCTGGCCCTCCCACAAACACAGACACAGTCCTCTACCTCCATGCTGACCGAAGAGTGGAGCAATAACCCCACCTCCTGCTCCTGACTCCATCCACCACACCCAGTACGAGCATGTGAGCAAGCCAATGAACTTCTACCATGTCTGGGCCATCTGTCACTGGGGCTCCATATGATTACAGCTGCCCTAATTTGGCCTGCACCCTATTTCACCAAGCCTTTCAGAGGAGGCTGAGATTAGGGATGTGGTATCAAGGCCTGAGGATCCATGTGTCTCATGGAGTCAAGTCAAGCCAGGGTCCCAGGTTGATAGTGAATGTCCCACTTTGACAGTGTCTCATTCATACTAGCCCTTGATCCTGACTTCCAGAAGACAAAGTCTGGGCCCTCCAGTCCCCGCAGTCTCAATCTCATTTTCCTCACTAGGGCTAAATGTATCTCCTGAAGTTCCAGCTCACACACAGCAGAAGTCTGAAGTGGCCTGCGGTCCCCTGGGGGGACATAGCCACACTGGTGCACTGCTCACACCTGTTCCTCACAATGGCTTGTAAGAGGCCTGAGCAACTTTACTTTGTTGCAGGGATGCTGAGGTTTAGGAAACTCTAGGGATAGTGTTATACACAAAATGACAGTTCCTGGGGAGGGAGGTTGACCCTCCCCAGCTACCTCAGGTACCTGCCTCCCAGCTGAAGGGCTTCTGGAGGACATCAGTATACTCCAGTCCCATGAAGGAGCAGAGTTTCCTCCTACCTGGTAAAGGCCATGGTCCAAGAGGACAATCTCAGCCTTGCCCGTGTCAGAACGCTTCCGCACCAGCACGTTGCCTGGGTGGGGGTCACAGTGAACGAAGCCATTGACAAAGATCATCTCGCTGTACATCTTGCCCAAATGGCAGGAGATCTGAAAAGGAAGCGATCCCGTGGGAGCTCTGCCCAGCCCATACTTGCTCCAAGAGCTTCTGTCGTTGCCCAAATCTAGCCACTTTCAAGAGAGGACAGGAAGTATGAGAAGATGCCATCTCTCACATCCAAGAGAGAAGCTTTGCTCCAATCCAGCCAAGATTAGACCCACCTGGAACTCAGATGTGCTGGGACAGGCTCAGCCTCCTCCAGTGTTTTCTGAGTTCCCAAAGTGATTTCCTGCACATAAGGGAGGAGAATAGTTCCATGTCCTGGTGGCTGTCAGTCTTTACCTTCCACACTGCCCCCATTTCTCTCCTCCCTACTTATTCACTTCTCTTCACTCATTCCCAAAGGTGAGAGTGGGTTATGGGAACAGTCCCACCCACTCCTTGGAAGAACAGGGCTGGGTCAGGAAAAGGTGAGAGAAACAGTGACCCTCCTCTGGAGCTGCCCTGCTGCCAGGTCAATACTAGACAGACCCAGAGCCCAGGCCCTGCTCCCCGTCCCCATCCCCCAGAGCCTAATGCTAATCTGATTTATGATGTCTGTGAAGAAAAGACGACACTGGAGAGGCCATTTAAATCATCCTGTCACTTCTGCACGCCCTGCCAAGGCAGCCTTTTTATCTCTGCTCTCTTTTTTATTAAAGCTAAAAGTCTCTTCGCTTCTTTGGAGCAGCTGCTGAATAGAACCAGACCTGAGCCCCCAGATGATCTGTCGATGGGTGTCCAGGGGACAAAGCTATGCTCAGCCAGAAGGTAGACGCCCCAGGGCACCAACTGCCCTTGGCATTCCTTCCAGCTTCAGTGGAACCTCATGGTCATTAACAAATGAACAACAGTAAAGAGGAAAGAGCTGGGGCTCATCAAGACTGAGATTCTTCCTCAACCAATGACAAGTTCTTTGCAACAAGTCCTATGACAGGAGGGCTTGCCTCTCTCCCTGCTCTCACCTTACATCACACACACACATACACTCTCTGGCCACACCAGCTTCCTCTCCTTCGATGATCCTGGTGCCTTCCTACCTCGGGCTTTTTGCACAAACCATTCCCACTGCCACAAGCTCTCTCCTGTCATCTCCCCATCTCTAGGTGCAGGCCCTCTTCCTTCTTTTCCAGGGATGGAAGAGTGCTCCCTCCACATGCTCCTACAGGGTACTGGGTTTTTTTCTTTTACAGAACTAGCAATTACTCGTGTGATTATTTGACAAATGACCATCTGGTTCACTATCGTAAACTCCTAGGACAGCAGGGACTGGCTCAGTTTTATTAAATGCCTTTATTGGGGTATAATTGATGTGCTACAGACTGGCCCTATTATGCATGCACTTGCTTGTAACAGCACCAGACAGGTACAGTAAGAGCTCGCACCCAACATGCATGATCTCTCCCTGGTCTCCTAAGATGCTCTGTTTCCCACCTCCAGTGTTTATCCTAACCCTATCAGTCTCCCCTAAGCCCCAAGCATTTATAATTAGCACCATACTAAAAGATCAAGACTGACCTAATGGTCAAGTGTGGTGGCACAGACCTATAATGTCAGCACTTGGGAGCCTGAGATGGAAGGGTTGCAAGCCCAGGGCCAGCCTGGGCTACAAGAGACCTGAATAAAAGTATAATCCTGCATTTGAACAATAGTTGCCATCCTTACTAATGCTCCAAAGGTAGGTACATTTATGGGCCCCCCAACCCCCACTTTGCGGACAAGAGACTGAGAGCCCTGAGGTTGAAGTTGCTCATGGCAAAGTCCTGTTTGTTCAAAGCAGGTATGACCCACAGCTGCCGAACCATGTCCTTCTATAGGGCTCACACATACTTCTGCACCTCTCCCTTGAACCTTGAACCAGCTGCTTATGCTTCTGGCTTCCATAAATAATAACTTTCATGGGTGGCTGCAGAAGTGAAAGAGCATGTTACAGGGCTTGGGACCTAATGACCTCTTGCAGATGCCCCTGTGCTGGGCATCACAGGTTCCTGTAGAGGTGACAATGGATGCGGGAGGCATTGTCCTACCACACCAGCACTTTGGCTCCTGACATTTGCCTTAGGTGAAATATACCTTGAGATTCTGTCACTCTCATTAGGAACAGGACTTTGACTCAGGGTGAATCTCAGACTCATGCTGAGATGACAAGGGTCCCAGGGCCACTGTTTTCTGTTTCTTGGGAGATGAGCCTCAGCCAAAGCAGGTCCTGGATAAGCCAGCCAGTTCCCCACCTCTGTGCCACCAAGAACCCTTTTTGTTAGGCTCCTTGGAGCTCCTCAGAGCCACGCTTCAGAAGGCCATATCTGACAAACCGATTCCATTTATTAAGTAATCATTCATTTTTATTTGTCAAGGACGCATATAAAGTCCAATCAGGGCTCCTGATCAGACCAAGATAAGCAGCGCAGCCAGACTGAGCTGACGGAATTCCAGTCAAAATGTGGGGAAGTGACATTTCATTTAGTCTGGGCAAACCTGTCACAGGGAGATATATGATCTCCCTTAAGCTTTCTGAAATACTGTTAATCGCTCTGGGCCCCTTATTTCTACAATGAAAGATGATCCCCAGGGCCAGGGGGACTTGGGGCAGGGTACTCATATCCCTGAGGGATGTTCTTACATGGGGCAGGTGGGGGTGCTGCCGACTACTACCACATTCACGAGTGGAGCCACCAGAGCACACACACACACACACCATATCAACACCCGCCAGCAAGCAGCCACTTGGAGACCTTCTCATTTGGGAGCTGCTGTAGATGTTCATGTCAACCAGATATCAGTAGGCCCGAAAGGGGTAGAAGGCAGAGGGAGGGGCAGGAGCTGGCTATGCCCATAGCTCAGGACCAAAGCCACCCCAGTGCTGCAGCTTTGGGAACTGGTGGCCTGAGAGATGAGCCACCCTAGTCCTGGATCTCCATTAAGAGTTCTGTGGGACTAAAGCCATCTGTCCGACCAGCTCACAAGGCAACCTCATGAGTCAAAGTCAGACACCATTATCCAGCAGAAAGCCACCCCTCAATGTTAGACACACGGATGTCACTGCTTTGGGTTTTCAATGCAGTATGTTGTTTTAGACATGGAGGACAAGGCGTACCTGTTACTACTAAGTGTAACTGTCAGGGCAATAAACACACCTCACAAACACACAGAGAATGAAGTGTGCAAGGCTTTTAGCTCAACAGTTAGGAAGCAGGTAAGATGGTAGGCCTGCATCTAAAAGAGCTGTGAGGAAGCTGGGACTTACTCAGAGTATTTAAACAGAAAGAAAGGACAATTCCTGGATGAAATGTGAACTGCTTATTGTCCAAAGGTGTCTTAAGGGGGAAAAAAATAAATCTTTAAAACAGCAGTTCTCAAGCCTGGGGGTCACGACCCTTTCAGGGGTTGAACGACTCTTTCACAGGGGTCAGCTAAGACCATTAGAAAACACAGATATTTACATTGCAATTCATAACAGTAGCAAAATTACAGCTATGAAGTAGCAACAAAAATAATTTTATGGCTGGTGGGCAGGGGATCACCACAACATGAGGAACTGTGTTAAAGGGTGGAAGCATTAGGAAAGTTGAGGCCACTGCTCTAGAACTGTCTTTTCTACCCTTTCCTACCAGGCAGCACCATTCGCATCTCAAATGGAAAGAGCTACAAGTTGATGCATGACTTCAGTCTGAGCCCATAATTGTTGATTACAAGACAAAGAAAAGCCCATTTCCCTAGATATCAAAAAATCCTCGGAGAGGAGTTGGAACTGGCACAATGCTGGTTGAACTACGCTTAAGAATGACTTTAAAGGGCATGCAGCTCTTGAGACCCTATTTTCTTAGTTCTGGGTTAATTTTCTTTGCAGTTTGCAAAACTGTTCTGGCAGTCTCTCTAGGAATCAGTCTTTGTACAGGGTGGCCAGCCCTCCCTACTTACACAAGCAGTCAGGGTCCTGGAAAAGTTCCAGGTCTTTGTTGGACTGGTCACATCCCAGATGTAAGGCCAATATCCCAGAGTTCCTCTCTTAACTACTTCTATTTTACTTTAGCTACGCCTTCTACAAAGGAACCCACCACGTCGTCCCCCAATGCTGCCTCTGCCCTGTCTGCATTGGTACAGTATAAGCACAAGGATGGGCAGTAACATATTTTTGAAGTAGCCCATGATAGGCCAAGCTCTGCTCCAGAGACTTAACCATCCCTGCAGGAAACAGCTGAAGGGGGTGGGAGGAAGGGGATACAAAGACAGCAAGAAACCTGATCACTTGCTCAGTAGTCAGAGACACTGATCAGGTGACCTGACACCAGAGAATAGGTGTTCAACGGCCAGGCCACCTGCCTCTCCACTCCAGGGAAGCTCTCCCTCCCAGGAGCTGACTTCTGAGGGACCTTGGCATCCAGTAAGGTGTCTGTCTGAAGGAAAGGATACTGATAGAAAATCCTGGCTAGGCAACTCCCCCCAGTCCACACCTCTAAGCAAAGGCACAGGACAGTCTTCTTAACTAAAAAGCCTCCGAGAAGTCTGAATTGTTCCTTATGAAAAGAACATGCCACTCATCACAATTTCACTAATTACAAATGCCTTTATTCTCTAACAGTAGGGAAGTGGGAAAAACCAGGACTCTATAAAAAGGCTGAGTAAAGAATTAATTGAGTAAATAATATTTAAATAAAGGAGTTATTTTGGGGCTTTTCTCAAGGCCTGAATTGGTTGAAAGTAGTTTAATGGGTCTATAATTGTATGAATCAATTCATTTCTACCCCAAGGAAAAGTCTATGTATGTTCCTGGATGGGGGGTGTCTCCAAAGCAAGGCCAACATCTGGGAGAGGAAGGCAAGGCTGCTATTGTGGCATCTGTCTCCAGAGCCTGCCAGATTCTCCACACAGACCATCCTGCTGCCTGGGACAGATCACGATCACCTTCTTCCTGTCACCAGGAGCAAACATTGGGATCTAGTAACTCCTGACCATTCCAGCAGCCCAGTACTACAGTCAGTGTATTCGTGACACATAGCAATCTTGGGTGAGTAAGCTGTGAGATGATGTCCCTTACCACCCCAGTCACTGTGAACTCTTCACCCTCACACAGAAGCAGTGGGGACAGGAGCAGAGGTGCCAATGAGTCACAGGAAACTGAGAAGTGGCTTGGATGGTAGCACTTGGAAAGCATCCTGTTAAGACTTAAGTCTTAAACAACTCCCTGCTTCCCCAGGGTGATGCTTTCAGTACTTGGTCCCCAGCTTGTGGCATTTTTTGGAAGGTGATGGAGTTTTTCTGAAGTGGGGCCTGGCTGATAAAAGTAGGTCATTTCAGGTGATACTTGCCCCGGTTGTGGCTGAGACTGCTGATTTCCAATGGCCATATGAAGACCCACCACATCATGGACCCCATCCATAGACAGAGCCACTCCAATCACCATGTCCTCCCTGCCATGGTCGCAACCTTTGGAAACCATGAGCCAAAATACACTCTTCCTCAAGTAACTTCTCTAACAACAATAAGTATTTTATCCCAAAAAGAAAACCAATACAGCTTCTTCAGTTAGGCCTTGCCAGGCTTGACATGAGAGCCAGAGACAACATGCACCTGTGAGGCAAGGAATCCTTCATCTCTCTCCTGGAGATGCTCTGCAAGTCACCCCAAGTCCAGACGAGGCAAAAGTGAATCATCACTAGGGGTCATCACCATGTGTGTGTACACATGAGAAGAAGGAACTGCTGTTGGCATCTGGTGTCTCCTCTCTAGTGTGACAACTCACCCCACACAGACTCCATACCCTTCCGCCTTGCTGGGGTCAATGTAAAAAGCCAGGAAAAGGATTCGTCTCTCCCTATTTCCCCTGTCCATTGACAAACACTGTCCTGGTGGCGCCAAGGAAGTCAGAGAGCTGGAGTTTCAGTGTCATTGTGTATTGAACATATACACCAGGCTCAGCGCTGGGCCAAGTGTGCTGTGCTTCACTTGTCAAAGGATCCTCCAGGTCACCGGTAGTCTACTGCACACAGAGAAACCAGGATCCCTAAAGAATAGCAATTCCACAGCAGAATGGCTGCCAAATGGTAGAGCCAGAACTAGACTCCAGAAAGAGTGACTCCAGAAAACTCCTTTGGCTCAACCAAAATCTCTGTTGCAAGACAACAAATCCCCAGGAACTACCTAGGCCTCTGTTGACATCCATGAGCACACACGAGTGATGAGAATCCCATGAGTGACGGGGTTAGAGAGAAACTGTTTTTCGTCAAGTGGTTTCAGGAATTGGGCCTTCAGCATCTTCAGATGCCAGCCAGCCAGAAGGGCCAAGAGGTTGGAATGATGCTGAGCAAAAGTGAGAAGGTCCTATTCTGTCCACGTGGGGTAGTGACAGAAATGAAAGTAATCAAGGGAAAAGTAGAGACTTCAGTCTGGCTTTTCTGAATTGATGACACTGCATGCCAATCAAGTGCATCCAAATTCATGCCAAACATGGGGACAGAATGGGAACAAAGGTTCTCAAAGATTCTATGGAGAGAGAGATGTCTCCTTGAGTAATGCCATCATGAATTATGAATTATAATGAATGTTTTTATATGGCTCTAATACTTATAAAGCCCACATGATGCATCTGCCCCACAGCAGAAAGGACTTCAACTTAAGTATGTGACTCGAGGGCACCAGAGCACTGAATGGCAGAGCCAGATAACTTCAAGGACACATTCTGTCCAGCACCAGGCCTCCTGGAAGCCCCATGCTTGGTTCTGTCCACATGTCTATTCTAGCACACATGGTCAGTACCTGCACATGGTGGGTACTCAAAACACATGCTGAGAGTTGACTCTGAGATTCTTCACTGCTCCTACTACTGCAAGAAGAAAACATAGCAAGGGCTTCTGTCTACACGGAGAATAAAGTCATAGGCTCCACTCCCCACAGAGAATAAAGCTACAGGCTCCACTCCCTTGTAAACCCTCTAAAATGACTTCAGAGGGGAAGAAGAGGCAACACCTCCAAGAAGAGCAGAGGTGACCACAGCAGCCAACGTGAGACAGCAGGGCCATGGTCTGGGGACAGACAGCTATAGAGCAAAGGCTGAGGAGCCTTGAGCCGGCTACAGATGCTCTGTGCCTATGATCTCAGCTCCAAGGAGGCATGGTACCTGGAATCTCTGGAAAGAGGTTTTGAGGGTCCTAAAAGAAAAATTAGAAGGTTTTAAAGGTTTCAGCTGAGTCCTAAATCCATTCCCACTCTAACAGAAATTTTCTTCCTGGAGAGAGAATAATCAGGCTCCTCAGTTGTCCTCCATCTGGGGATCCTGATGACCAGGGATGAATCCAAAACCATGTAACTGTGGCCAACTGGCTCTCTCCCTAAGGAAGTATCTTGCCGGTATCTCTCCCCAGGGCCCCAGATCCAGTCAGCCTTCATATACAGGTGATATCTGCCCACCAGTTCTCCTGTGACTGTCCCTGCTGCCCTGAATTACCAATGGAGTCACCTTCCTCTTGGCTAATTTCATGCCAATTTGGTCAGCATTCAGCCCAGGCAGGGTCTTCAACACACTGAAATTCGACTAACCTTCGATAAATGTTCTACAATCAATAGTCCTTCTGTGGCTAGAAGCAGCCCCATCTGCCTGCACAACCTCTGCTTTTAATGAGACCAATGGCAATTGCTGTCACCAGCTCCTAAAGTTACTAGCAAGTATGGTCCCTGGATACATATGCTGCCAGGCTCAGGGGCATAAATAGAGGAGCCTTGGCAGGTTGCTGGCTCCTCAAAGGTGAGCACAGGTGGGTAGAGCCACCTGCTGTGAGCACAAATGCAGCTGAGCGCTGATAGTCTGAGGGCTTTATACTGGAAGACCTTCTGGAGACTCACTTGGAGATCTGCAATCCTTCCCACCCCAAATTCTCACGTGTACCCCAGGGCAGTTCCCAGGAGCCTGCATAGCTACACACACTCCCCTAAGGGTTCTGAAATAGCTCTTGAACCAGTCAGTGCTCACTAAGCCAGTCACTGGCCTATCAGATATTCAAGCAGAAAGGATCCTTCCTTAGAGGGCAGCTCGTCCATCACCTCCACTAAGAAAACCATGGACCAGAAAGGTGAGGCTGGCTTCTTTTATTCTTGAAAACGCAGGTGTTTACTAAGGATTCTCTGCCGGGATACTGGCTTTTCCCACACATATAAGAAAAGTGTGGCAGAGACAAAGGGGCCCAGGCTCAGAAGGTCCACTTTGCCCAGAGTCCACTGCTCTCCAGCTGCCTCAGTCACAAGCAAGCCACAATATCAGAGCACATGTTTCTGTGCTTACACTCGCCTTGGAAAATCAAAGCCACCTCTGATGAGATGTAGCCATAACTTGCTGGATCCAGAGAAATGAATGGATGAAGATTGGGCCCTGGGCTGGAAGTCCATCTCTGGTTGAAGAAGATGCCAATGACAACACAGGGCCAGATGCTGGATCTCCCGATTAGCAGGCAGAGGCTCTGGTTCCTTTAGGGGAGACTCTCAGAGGTGATACCCAGTGGGGCCCATCCATTCCACACTGTAACCAGACTCTGAGCCACCCAGCACCATCCCTGTAGCTATCCTAAGAGCTGAAAGCAAGGAGAGCATATGGAAGTTCCCAGTGCACTGCTAACAAAGGGGCCTATTCAGCCCTCCTCCTGCCCAATTCCTGGCACAGTCACTGATGTAGCCAACATCCAAGTGGCTGCAAGTTCTACTGTAGACCCACATGGGTCTATGGGAGGGAGATGGAGAAGGTAGAGGAGAAAGGACCTGGGTTCTTATCCTGGTTATAATCCCCTCTGAGGATTTAGCTGATGATGTCTGACTCCAGCACGGGCACCCTGAATACCCAGAGCCTATACACACAGGGACTGTATTAACAACGGATGTGGGTGGAAAAGTACAGCTCCCTCATTCCTGGGGGTCCTGTGGTGACCAAGAAGCAGACGGTTGGGTACAGAAATTGGTCCACTACCCAGTTTTCCTGATGCCAGGGGAACAGGAGGTAAAAACACAGCTCCATCTTCTCCCTTGCTCTGTGAAACTGATCCAGGTGACTGCTCCAGTCCCCTTTGTCCACAGCTTGAATCCTACAGTGGTAGCCCATGAGGGCAGGGTGGTGGTTGATAAACAGGTCCAGTGGAGGCAGAGAGACTAATCCCTGCCTCGCCCTGCTACTCAGCTGTATGCACTTAGCTGCTGTGAGAAGAGAAGCAGTTACCTCATGCTCAGCGAGGCTCACCTGTCCCTGTTCCCACAATAGGCCCTTCCTGGATAGGAAGCCTGGGACAATCCTGACAGATGCATAATTCTTTTAAAGGCAGTGGCCAGGCTCTAGGGCCTCAGAGCCCAGGCTGCCCAGGCCGCCCAGGCCTAGCCACACAGCCCCAGCCACACTCTGTCCCTCTGTGCCCAGCACTAGCCCCCACCTCACCTCATTCACATCGATCTGGTTCTTCTCCATGTAGGCCCTGTCGTTGACCTGCCCTCCCTCCACAAATTCCATCAGGAGCACCCTCTTGGTGGACAGCTCCCAGTGGATCTGGGGGATCTGCAGAAAGAAAAAGACTGGTCACATCATCAGAGGAGGTTGTGGTCAGGGCCAGCACCTAGTACAGCACTGGGATCCAGACATTGGCACACACTGCTTTTCAGGTGGAGCTGCTGCCAGAGAGGAGAGCCCGGGTGAGCACCAGGCAGACTCCCCCAGCCAGGTGGCCATTACAGCAGAATTCCCTCACAAGTCCTTCATGGAGGTGGGATCAGCTTTCCTCTTTCCCCCATTGTCACTCCCCTAAACCCTTCACCTTCCACAGACCTCACGTCCCACCCCTACCCCCACTCCATCTCACTGTAAGCCAGACACTATACTAGAAATGGGTACTTGGGACAGAAATGTTTCCTGCCTACTTGGAAGCTGCTATTGTTAAGACTATGATTGGAAATGTCCACCACAGGCTCAGTGTGAGTCAAGGCCTGATCCCCAGCTGGTAGCGCTATTTTGAAAGGTTTGGGAACTTTTAGGAGGTGGGTGCTGCCTGGCGGAAGAAGGCCACACTAGAGGCAGGCCTCCAGGACAGGAGCCCAGCCTCTGTATCAGAAAGTTCTGTATCAGAATCAGACACCAAAAGAAGACGAGTGACCCAGTTGATTCAGCCTGACAGACTCCCTCAATAGATGTCTCCATCAAAAGCCTACAACCACAACAACTCAATATCGCTAAGACCGTTCAGCTCTACACAATGCCCCAGCCAGAACCTCAGTAAAGCCTGGAAGTTCAGCTTCTGCCTACAAACTCCTTAGGACATCTAAACAGCTGAGAACAGAAGGACTGAACATAAAAGTATTGTACTAACATTTTTAACCATTTTTCCATTTTGGTTCGGGCCCCAAACAGGTTTACTACGACCCAAATCAGCAGGAAGTCATTTTAAGAGAGCCCATACCCAGAGGGTGGGGAGGGTGTTTCTCCGCCCCCCCCCCTTTTGGTCATTTGAAGGACAACTGAAAACTCTGTTATTTAGGGGAAGAGATTACAAGTTGTTAAATGGTCCTGTTTAATGGGTTTTGGAGGTTAGATCCAGGGTATTCCTTCTTTCCCTTTTCTGTATCCTTCTTTATCTCCTATGTAGGAATGCACGGACTTGAAAAAAATTGAGACATAGACATAGCACAGGAAGGACCAAGAAGAAGGGTCAGATTATTGAATACGCCCTTATACCTTTGTATATTGATACAAAATTAGTAGTATATTTGGCTAAAGTGGTATTGACCATTGTTTATTGTGCAAAAATAAGATTGTATTGGACTACGTCGGTATTGATATTTGTACATTGATACAAAATTAAGATTATAGTTGGCCACAATGGTATTGACCCTTGTATATGGACGCAATATTAAGATGGTATTGGGCCACATAGGCATTGATCTTTGTATATTGATACAAAATTAAGAGTATATTTAGCCACATTTGAATAGATCTTTGTATATTGATACAAAATTAAAGGTAACGCTTCCTAATGTTATCGTACCTAGAGATACTTAAAAATGAAATGTGAAGCTCTGGCCTCTTGATACCAACCGTCTTAAACTGTTTAGGGTAGTTAAGAAAAACAAACTCCTAGTCATGCATGCATGTCACCTTGTTAGCTACTATGACAGTCTATCACAGATATTCTCTAAGCTACTCAGTAATCAAGTTGTTAAGAGACAAGCAACATTTGCTTATCTAAATACAAGAGATAGATAGGGCATCTTCAAAAACCCCAAGAGATCTGCAGAATATGGCATTCAAAGATGTGGTCTTAAATTAAGATTTTTTTTGATATCGTGACATATCAGCTCCTGACAGCACCCCCTATTCTACTCCAAGTAGAAGATAAGCATTGAAGAATCTCCAGTGTGAGATGGTTGAATTAGTGGCAAGCCTATCTCTTGGCATGTAAAAACTCCTTGCTTCAACTGCAGACAGACTGCTGTCCAAAAAGGACAAAACTTGGTAGCAGGGAAGTCGACAGCCTAGCTCTGCCAAGACAGGGTAGGTAAGTCCTTCATAATCCCTGCTCTACAATAAATGTCTGTCAGAGAAACAGGACCAAAAGGCTGAAGACTGATGCTGGAATGTATGGAGAGAAAATGGGAACTGTCCAGGTAGTCACTGGTTTGTCATTTCTTAGTATTGGAAGCTGCAGTCCCTGCACTTCCTATATAATCAGATATATTTATCCTTCTCAGCTCTCTGAGGTGGTTGAAGAACAGACAGCTTGAGTCTCATAGCTAAATTTTGAGTTGTTTAGGAATCAAGAAGGCGTTCTAGATCTAAGAAGATGGTTATAATAGTGATGCAAGTTAGTATGAAAGCTAAGTCAGTTATAGAACTTTAAACTCATGGAGATGGTTAGAAGGTAGAAGGTTAAAGTCAGGGGCCAAATATGTATGAACTGGACATTGGGAAGGTATACTGGGCCATTTAACTCTCATAAATGTGGCATATTTAATTCTGCTGTTTTGTATAGAATTTACTGTTATAAGAGAAAGAACCATTTGTTGGATTGAAAAGGGAAGCTGTTGGGGGGAAAGAGGGTGGAAGGGTGGGACAGGAAGGGGGAATAGGGAAGGGTTTGTGACTGAGATGTAACTTGAAGAAAAAAATAATAAAGAACTTATATAAAAAAAAAAAGAAAGAAAGTTATGTATCCTGGTCCCTGTGATAGAAAGAGCCTCCAGCATTCCCTTCTCAGCACAAGCTCTGTGATGACTTCACCACCATGATGGAGTGGAACCCTCTGAAGATGGACCAAATCTTTCCTTTCTTATGTTGTTTCCATCAGGTACTATGATCATTGTTGCACACATGGCTAACACCAGTGCTAAGAGCTGTTTCCTTCTGCCTCTCCTCCCATCAGACCCTTGGTTGGCCCTAACCCTACTACAATTTCTGCTCCTGGGAAATAGACCTGTTGAAGCAATGAACTAAGTTTGAACCAGAGGATAATTTCTGTTTTCTGCTAGTTTCCTACAGCCTACTATGGCAGACAACGCTGGATCTTAACCCATCTTCCTCTTCCCCACAGGTGAGAAACTGAAACCCTTTCCCTGTTTGCCCTGTAGTGGGTGGTCACATGATGCAGTTCTGGACCATCAAATGTGAGTAGCAGTCTGTTAGAGGAGTAAAAAAAGGTTTATTTTATCTTCATAAAATAACAATAATTGTATTGTATTATGTATTACATAATTATTATTATAATATTTTTATTATTTTATGTATATCTTTGGTGCTATTCTTCTCTTTCTCTCCCATCCTGAAAGTGAATGTGATTCTTGGAACAGTAGTAGCCATCTTGCAACCATAAGAGGTTAAAAACAAACAAACAAACAAACAAACAAAGACAGTCACGGGTGCCAGCTCTGATGCTGTCACACTCCCAAGTACCATCAGCAGGCAACTGCAGCACTCCTTCCTGCTTTCTAAAGATAAACATTTTGTGAACTATGTGTATTATGTGGGGTGGGGTAATATGCCCATGAGCACAGGTGAGTCAGAGGCCTCATTTCCCCTGGAGGTGGAAATACAGGCAGTTGGATGCCACCTGATCTAGGTACTGGGAACCAAACCCAGATCCTCTGGAAGAACAATGCATGCTCTTAAGTGCTGTGCTGAGCCATCTTCTAGCCCTGAGAATAACCATAAAAAAAAACTAGCCAGAAGTGGTGGCACACGCCTTTAATCCCAGCACTAGGGAGGCAGAGGCAGGCAGATCTCTGTGAGTTCAAGGCCAGCCTGGACTACAGAGAGAGTTCCAGGACAGCAGGACTAATATACAGAGAAACCCTCTCTTGAAAAAACAAAACAAAACAAAAAAATCTGTTGGATTGGGATTTCAGTTTTTTGCAAACCAATTATAAACTGGCATGTTTCCTACTCCCTGTGTCTTTGAGAACACCTAAAAGCAAAAGAGAACAGGTTTCCTCAGAATCAGTAAGGTGTCAGAGAGCACCATGGGCTCCATGATCCCACGTAAACAGGTAACACCAGCAGTACCACCAAAGCCATGATGCCTTCAGCATCCTCTTTCTCCAAATTTGGTAACTAGTTCCTCTTAAGGAGAAAACCAAAGGTGGCTAATTCAAGTGTTTTAGAGACTAAGTCCTCCCGTCACCCACCCCAAGACTCATCTAGACAGCCCTCAAGTCCAGCTACACCCTTTTAGTTCTGAAAAAGGTGTACCATTGACCATCCTCCTACCTTTTCATGTCTCAGTTTCCCTCACTGACAAGGGGCCGGCCCTACAGGGGGTGGAGTTACCTACAAGAAAAGCCCTTGTGCTGAGAACCTGATAAGCCTACACTAGGTTTTCACCATTTGGAAGTCTAGGCTGATCCAGAAGTCTGTGTCTCTCTGCTGTTTTAATGTAAGATTTAGACACACTTGTCAACTCAAAACAAGTACATGTCTGTCATTACAGTTGTTCCTGGTCTCTAGAGGAAAGGTATATTACTTGGGTACCTCTGGTTAAGGTCTTACATTGATTTGGAAACCTAAGCTCGGTAGTGGGCCTTGGGGCTCTGTAAACATCAGGCCAGAGTTCCAACAAGACCTACTGGGCCATTTGGAGGACAGCCAGGAGAGCACCAAGGGTGGAGTAAGGGTCCAAGG
The DNA here is from genome assembly GCA_907164525.1 of Lophiomys imhausi. Lineage (NCBI taxonomy): Eukaryota > Metazoa > Chordata > Mammalia > Rodentia > Muridae > Lophiomys > Lophiomys imhausi. The sequence continues at coordinate 2,095,133 of CAJQZJ010000909.1, forward strand.
CTGCAGGCTCTCTGGGCTGCCTGGGCAGAAGCAGGGAAAATCTGGGGCCTCCCTCCCATACCTTCACTCCCTATGATGTGACCATTCCAGTCATTCCAGTCTGATTATCTCCTGCCCTTTTCCTCAGCAACTCGGGTCTGGAAAGTGGGATGGATTACCACATGGAAACGGCCACAAAATGACAAAACTGCAAACTGCATGACTTATCCCCACACCTATATCTCACCACTGCCTGTCTACTTCCATCCAAGTGAGAGACAAACATTGATGGGGGGGGGGGGTTGGATAAAGAAAGCAAGCTCTGAGAAGCATCCCCAGAGACTCACTAGCCTCACATGGCCCACCTCTGGCCTATGACACCCTGACCCATAGACCATGTCATAGAGAACAGCCCTGCCAGAGGCCCACTTAGGAGCTCTCCCTAGCTCCACATCAAGACCATCCCAACCCCAAAACATGGTCGCCTTGGCCTAATGGTGGGGTCTGACCTGACCTTGTACTTCTGCTTTGTGTGTGTGTGTGTGTGTGTGTGTGTGTGTGTGTGTGTGTGTGTGTGTGTGT
>CAJQZJ010000909.1:2095703-2167670 GCA_907164525.1 Lophiomys imhausi
TGTGTGTGTGTGTGTGTGTGTGTGTGTGTGTGTGTGTGTGTGTGTGTCTAGTCTAGACCCTCAGCTATCCCCCAGGGCACAGTCCTCCTGCAGTCAGAGCCTGGGCATGCAGAACACAGCAGCCTCCTACTTGCTGCATTGACCGTTGACACATGCACAGTCTCTGTGTCCAAATGCACCCCCAGTAAGATGGTAGTGACAGTTACAGAGGAAGCTGCTTCACCTCACTAACCTTAGCCCTGGAGAGAGGACAGGTGCCCCGTACAGGGCCAGGCGCTGACCTGCTGGTCAAACACTGGCTGTCCTCTGACAGCCACACAGTGACTCATGAGGGTCCTGATCCATCTCAGAGCTGATGCAATGCAATGCACTCATACACTCATCCACACATATGTGTTTCTATGATTAAATGTTTTCAACAAGTACTACAAAGGCAATTTGGTGTGCAGGCTTTAAGCCACGGCTGCCTCTACCCTGCCGCTGCCCCTTGCTGGTTCACTGTGTAACCCTAGACTAATGACTTGATCGCTTGGGGATTCTGTTTCCCCACTGATGACATGGAGTTTAAAAAACCTCCTGCCTGGCGGTGGTGGTGCATACCTTTAATCTCAGCACTTATGAGGCAGAGGCAGGCAGAACTCTATAAGTTCAAGGCCAGCCTGGTCTACAGAGAAGTTCCAGAATAGCCAAGGCTACACAGAGAAACCCTGCCTGAAAAAAACAAAACAAATCAAAACCTCCTTCGTGAGGCTGCTATAAGGATTAAGGAGTAAACACATGTACAACACTTTTAGGAGTGTCTAACACATTAAAAGGTCAGATGTTTCCACACATGCTGCTCATCTTTGAGAATCTAATAAGCTATGGCACTGCTCCGAGAGCACGCATACCCCTCAGGCTCCTGACTTCACTCAAAGAAACTCCAGAGCCACCCTGCCCTATGCGACCCGTTCTCATCTCCACTCTGCCCATAGTTCCACTCTCCTAATTCCACACCTATGCTTAGGCATTTTCTCCCTTCCTGCCTATCCTCAACTATCCCACAGGTTAGCCACAGGCCTGACTGCCTGGCACAGCCCTTTTCCATGCGTGCTCAGATCCATACTGTTCAGTCTGGCTGCCCTTCACCTCCTTCCGGCCTCTGCTCTATTTGTTCACAGATGGGCTGAGGCCCAAAGACTGACTGTTGAAGGGTCAGAGTTATTAAAGCCCCTTAAGCATTGGAAGAGGCCTCACACATGAGAGGCAAACTCTTTGCTGAGGCTTAATTACGCACAGATGTTGTGTTGGGGTGCCAGCACTCAAGAGCAATCTATCTACAGTCTCAAAAGCTGAGCTGGGTTCACAGCACAAAATTTGTTTCCTGCTTATGATGTGCTTAGGCAAAATTAATTACTCGGGAGCTTCGTCCCTCCATTGTCTTAGGAATGGTATGTGAGTTCTGGCAGTAACGGGTCAGATCAGTATGTTAATTATTTACCAATTTGGCAACCTTGTTTCAAAAATCTGTGTGCTTATTATTATTATTACATGTCCTAGTCTGGCAGTCGCTAGTTGGCTCCAGCCAGGGGATGATTCTGCTGTTTCCATGGAAACAGTGGAGGAGACTGTTGGGTTTGTCTGGCTCAGCACTCTGGCACTGAGGGGCACCTCCGTCAGATAAAGGCTGGCAGAAACTCTGAGGTGAGCGGCAGACACAGAGCCACAGAGCCTGGGCTACAAGTGGAACTCCACCCAAGACACAGCTGTGTACCTGGATAGGCTGAAGGGGCCACCACCAGGATGTGACATCACTCTGTCAGCGCAACAGTCCCCAACCCACTGAAACACTCACTAAACACTGCTGTCTCCTCTCTAGAGTCAACACTTCTCGGAGGCCCTCGGAGCTGTTGTCCTGGGTAGATTAAGCACTTCCCCATGGGAAGCCAACAAAACAGAGATAAATGTCCACTGGGTGCAAAACATTTTGTAAGACAGGCAACACATGTGACCTCTTGCCCCCATTAAGTGGGAAGTTTCTAGAGCAGGGACCAACCTACAGTGCCTACCACAGCAAGAGATCAAGAAAACAATAGAGAGGGTGGGACTGGGAGGGGTGGAGAGAGGGGACTGGGATGGATATGTAACTTGAAGTAATAAATAAACATTTTTTAAAATTTTTTAAATAAGTAAATAAATAAAAAGAAAACAATAAATACAGGAGAAGAATAAGAAAAATGGAGCATGCAAGTGGACACAGATTTGAGGCCCTGCAGCCTTATGCGACTTCTCTGTCACTGGTGAGGTTTTAGAGTGTTGTGCCCTGTGCCCGTTTCCCTGGTAACCCTGAAGTTTCTGTTGTACAGTTCCACACGCTGCTGTAACAGTGTGTGTGTCGCATGACCAAATGTAATATGTATCTTCGGAGTGGGATCGGTGGGCAGTTGTGTTAGCCATCACTGTCACTACCACCATTATCACTCCATGTTCTGTGGAGGCAGAGGCCACAGCACACAGTCCCACGGGGGACTCGGTGTCCATTGTACAATGAATATCTGCTCACTTGACTGGCAGGTCAACAATCACACCAGGGTTCTTCCTATTGGAAATTGCCTTCAAGGACTTTTATATGGGTCTCCAATTACAAATCACTCACCTGAAGTAAGAAACTTTGGCAAAGATGTGTCCCCAACTCATGGCCTCTAAGTGGGGATATCCAGGGTAGGACTCAATCCCACCCCTGCACCATTCCCTACTGCCATGCCCCCCTACCTTTAGGAAGTCAAAGTGCTTGAGCATGTGGGCCACTTTCTCTGCATTCTTCCCTTCATTTAGGAAGTCCAGCTCAAGAGGCAGGTTCTTCTTGGCTTCATCCACCAGCCACATGAATTCAAAATCTGGGAAGAGTTGCTTCACAGCCAGGACAAGCACCTGAAATCCACCGAGCAACCTGTCATTCAGCCCATGGCACCCACCAAGGGAGGCACACTTCCCACCCCCTGGCTGGGTCTCCCCTAAAGTACATGTAGGAGGGGAAATTATTCTCCTGTGCTCTGTCACTATAACTGTAGCAAGTCCAAGATGATAGAAGCTAACAGCAGCCAGAAGTAACCTTGACAACCGTTGGCTAGGTGCTGCCTGGCTGGGTACCCAGCACTGCGCTGAGCACTGATGTTTCTTTGAATCCACACAATTACGGGGGACATGTAGCAATATGTCATGTCACTAATCGGGGCTCTGAAAGTACCTGTAATTTCCACCCCCCTCCCCAAAATCTGCCCAGCAAGGAAGCCTAAGGCCAGTTCCATGTGGATCTACCAGGCTCCCATGGCCTTGTTCAAGACAGCTTCTGAGAACTATGCTACAGCCACTCCCATGTTTGTTTTTGGTTTATTGTCATTGTTTTGCGGGAGGTAGTTTGTTTGGGGTGCCAGGGACTACACCTAGGGCTGTGAACATGGTAGGGAGGCAAGCTCTCAACAACTCACCAAAATCCCAGGCCAGGGTTGTTCTTCGCCAACTCGTAAAAGGTAGAGGAGGTGCTTCGGCTGTACTTGTCACCCTCACTTGCTTACGCTAAGAGGCGGGGACTGAAGCAGTTGCAATACAGGCTGAACACGCCTGATTCAAAGTTCTGGAGTCAGAAATGGCCCAAGATCTGAAACTTCCTGAGTGCCCACATGACATCACAAATGGAAACTTTCACACCTGACCTCATGACAGGCTGCATTCAAAATGCAAGTGCACTAAAATTATTATATAAAATTTACCTTCAGGCTATGAGTATAAAATGTGTATGAGACATAAATGAATTCTGTCTTTAGACATGGGGCCATCCCCAGGATGCCTCATTATTTACGTGCAAAATTCCATAATCTAAGAAAGCCTAAACACTCCTGGTCCCAAGCATTTTTTTTTAAATAAGGGATACTCACCCTGCCGTGTTTTCTGTTGTCTGCATAAAATAAGACCTTCCATAATTTAAAAAAAATTATAATAAAGAAGCATATGGGCTTGACAAGACAAAAGTTTATCCCCCTAGATGAAAACTTAGAATTTTGACACATGTTCGCTGTGGATTCTAGAGTGTGGGTGCAAGTCTCATGATGTGAGTTCAACATCGGAGGCAGAGCACCAGAGCCCAGGGAGAGGAAGCAAGCACAGACCACGGCCCCACAGTGTGCTGGGGACTCAGGCCAATGTCCCCCTCACTCTGTCTCTCCACCTTCCCTTTCCCCCCTCCAGAAGGACTCGCTGACCCTCCACTGACAGGCTGGTTCTGTGCCCTTCTGTCTGTACAGGTAGGTTATGCACAGTGTACCAGACACATGTAAGAAAGAGAAAATTCAACATCTATGGCAAAAACTGCCACCCAGAAGGCATTTGCTGCTTTGTTTTGAAGGCTTCTGCTCTCTGTGATGCACTAGGTGCCATTCTCATGGAGTTACGGTGGCCAATTTCTAATGAAACCATTCATAATTACATTGGGCTTCAATCTTTTCTAGTCACTCCAGGGCTAGACTCATGACCTTACCCCAACTGACTTCATTTGTTGTTTCTGTGTGTGTCTCATGACCACAGTGGGCCAGGGTACTATGCTTCAGACACAGGCACCTGGACATTAACAGCCTATAGACACCACATCTCAGCAGGTAGCCTCAGATGACCCTCAGCTGCTACTGAAGTGGGGACAGAACAAGTACACGAAAGTAAAAGTGGCTACCTGAGGCCTAAGCCCAGCCTGGGGGCATCAGAGTCACTGAAAGCAACTGAATACTCTCTCTAGGTCCAAGTTCAGAAAAACAAACAAACAAACAAACAAACAAATAAACAACAAAAACTCCTCTAGGCATTTTGCTAGGTCTGAGTGTTGGGCCTTACCTAGAGGCTAAGGGCAGCGGCCCAGTGATTTCTTACTTGTATAAATCAACACTTGACCTCTGGGTCAAACCTGAGTATATATAGGGTAGCCTAAGGTAGCCTGCACGGGTCTATACTGGGGGAAGCTGTGACCAAGCAGCCATTACTCACTGCTTTCTGTATGTTTATTCTATTTATGACATTTTTAATTATCCTCAATATCCAAGCATACCAAAGGTATTTTAAAGGTTTTTCCATTACTAATCATTCATATAATTAGTCAATCCTAATGCTATTGGTCACCATTAGTACTCTATGCCATCCATCACAGAGGCAGACACTTAATTAATATTCATTGCTAATAACTAATTAGTACATTAATTCATGACCCCAAACCTTCACAGCACTGGCAGATCTGGGTTCCAAGTCATTCTGTGGGTAGTGGGTCCCTCAGTGGTTACAAAGGCCATCTTACCAGGGAAGAATACAAGAATCCTGTAGACATCCAAAACTGCAGATGATACCAAGCCCTATACTTACTGTTCTTTCCTATACATAAAGGCTTATAATTCATAAGTGAGGCATAGTAAGTAAGAAAAGTAATAAGGAATTATAATAATATACTGCAATAAAAGTTATACAGATGAAGTCTCCAAAAATATCTTATTGTGCTAAACTGACTGGTTGGCTGTGGGTAGCTGAGTTACAGATACCTGAAAGACTATGAAAAATAAAACTGAATAAAGGAAGCCTCTATCCTTCAAACTGAGCATTTTGCAGGCCAGTGAGATGGTGCAGAGGGTAAAAGATGCACTACTTGAATCCATAGTGGAAGGGAAGAACCTGACCCAAAAGTTGGCTTCTGACCTACACACAGTGCCATGGTGTGCAGGCACGCACACACGCCATACGCATACATTTTTTTTTTTTTAATGACAGACCTGTTTGAGAAGTCAGCAGTCACACAGTTACAGCAAGTCACTCTCCCCCTACGTGAGGTGACCTAACTTCAAATTCCGATGTCGGTTATGAAGCCCAGGAAGTGCATGGTTTTGCTCCTAACTCGGGGGTTCACCAACCTCTGCATTTATTGGGTGAAGAGGAGGAAGGGAAAGGACATGGGGGTGCAGGGGTTTGGCTTCGACCATGTCCCACTTCTCTTGGCTTATGAGAGTAAAGAAAGTCCCACTTCGCCTTTCGCATTCACTGCGCAGCCAACTAACTAAAATGAAACAGGTGCTGTCTTCTGTTCGCCTTTTTAAATTTTTTCCCAAAATGCACTTTCTCCGTGAAATTCTCCTCACAGCCAGTGTTTCCACCAGCAGCCAGCACTTACTGAACACTTGCACGAATGAAGAAGCGAATGAGCACAAGAATGTTTCAAAGCATTCAGCTTTTCCTGGAGACAATTACACGCACAGTTGTGTGATGGCAATGGCCTAGGTTTTGTTTTGGAGCTTTGGGTGGGGAAAGGGTTACCTCTGAGTTCCTGAGAGCCAAAGAATGACTGAGAATTCGCTTCCAAATCTGGAGCCTTATCAGTCAAGGTAACTAACGCCTCCCTCAAGATAAAGGAAGGAAAGTAGAACATAACACTGTGGCCCACACCTATGATGCCAGCATGAGGGAGTCTGAGGCAGAAGGATTGCTGTCAGTTCACAAACAGCCTGGGCTACACACTGAGAATCTGTATCAAAAAAAGAAAAGAAAAATATAGGTAATGAATTCATTGTCCTATATATAGCCTCACAGTAGAGAAAAATCAACTGTGAGATATAAAAAATATAATGGAAAAATAGGATCAAGTAGAAATTTGAAAACCAGTAACAGTTATTTTATGTTTGTTTGTTTGTTTGTTTGTTTGTTTGTTAGTTATTGGAGGGTTTTTTTTTATAATATCTCTCTATGTAGTTAGATATACTAGAGCTAGCTGTGTAGTCAGGCTGGCCTCAAACCCACAGAGTTCCTCCTGCCTCTGCCTACCAAGTGCCACAATTAAATTCGTGTGCACCGTACCTGGCCACAGTGACAGTTATTTATAATTGCTGAATGGGTGGGGAAATGAAAACACTCATCACTTAGTACCTGCAATGTGCCAACTATATGCTATGAGGAACTTTGCAGACACCGTCTCATTTAACCATCCTGCCCACTTTACAAAGAAGGAAAGTGCTTCTGGGAGCCCAGAGGCAGGCACCCCTGAAACAGTCCATAACCGTGCAGTCAGAATCTGGACCCAGGTTTTTCTCCATCCTTTCTAGAGCCCTGCTTCATACAAGACAGTATGAGCTAATACAACAGGAAGCTCAGGTAAGGCACAGAAAGCGCTGTGCCAAGGGTAAAAGGCAGTGGAAGCTGCTGTTTCCAGGCTATAAAAGAAACAATGCCCCGTGGAACTCAGTGCATGCACGGAGAAAAAGCCCACACTGATCTGAACTGTGAAGACAGGTGCTGGTTAGGACAGACAGTCCGCTCAGGGTATGTAAACGGCCTGCCACTAGCTTCGATTATCTTTTCTCAAGTAAGTTATTAAACTCGTGCAATTTAGAACACAGAAGTACAGAGTGAACCCAATTTCCCACGGGATGGCTTACGTCCCTGCATATTTATGCATCTGTTTCTTTTAACTAAAATCAGCTGTTGGATTCTGTGCCAACAAAGGAATTACCTCGCCTCCCACTGTTTAATCAGCACATTTAGAAGAGAAATAAGATGACAGACGGTGTGAACATGCTACCCAGAAAGTGCGGAACATGACTGGCACCAGTCATTCTTTTCAAAGACCCTTGGGAAAGGCCAAGTGGCATCAAGCAATAGATCAGACACTGGCACTCAGGTCAGACAGCTCTGCCGCAATGCATCAGACCACTTGGGGACTGTGGCATACGCATGGTGTGGCACTGGCTACGATTTAGATCCTTAGGAGATGACAGATTCTTCATCAGCTAGCTCCATAGACATCGGTGCCCAGGGGGATGACCACCCAAGATGGTGCTGTGGGAGCTGGGGACAAAAGACTCATCCCCAGCTCATAGCCACCAAGTCCCACTCTGCTCCAGCGGTGACCATGGCAGTAAAAAGAGCCTGTGGAACTCCCACCACCTTGAGCAGGAAGGAAGTACGGTGGCGGCCAGCAGGTGGAACGATGGTGCCCATCCCTTCAGCCCTTCCTGCTGAATCACTGTTCCAATCTCGGGGGCCCAATTAGTCTGGCTCTGAACAGCCACACAAATCAATAAGCATCAATCACTAGCGATGCATCTAGAAGTGGAGTTACCCCAACGGCTCAAGGGACAGTACCGGGTGACAATGACAAAGCTGAAAAACATCCTGGCTGCGCCTCTCTCTCCTGGGCAATGTCACCAGTGTCATCAGGATTGTCAGCTGCTGTGCTCAGCATGACTTCCCTTTCTCTGGCATCTCTCTACACTCAGTCTCAGAGACGCACCCTATCCCCAGGGACGGGGCATGATTGTGGTTTGCAGAAAACACCAAACCCCAGGGTGGCATGTGTTCCTGAGTACCAACTCAGAAGTCACCTCCCCCGCCTTTCTGGTTAAGCTGATACTACTGCATCCTCCTGTCCATCACGGGACACAGGCCTTCACTGAGAAGGCGAAGCCGGACTGGCCTATTTCTCATCTCTCTTGCCCAGACAAGTATTGCCAGAATGGTCCTGGCATCATTACTTTAAGCAACAGCAAATGAAGATACTCCCAGGGAACTCTTTTTGGAAAAATATAGAAGGGAGAGAGCAAGCCTTCTTTGGCATCTGGATGTCACCAGGGCTGTGCAGCTGTTGGGGGCCCACAAGGGACACTATGTTAGAAAGACAAACAAGGAAGCTGAGGAAGCTATTGGCCAACTAAAACTGGGAAGAACCTTGGCCCTTACAAACCACAGTGGAGTGTCGGATCAGTCAACCTAGGGGCAGCTGGTACAGGTGCTTCCATACCTGAGAGGATACGGGCATTCCATTTACATCCTTTCTCTATGGATACTCTAATTATTGCATCCCAGCTGGGACAGCCGGTAGTCCTCGACTCTTCACTCTCAAAATTTTACTTCAGGAAGCCTCTGTGTCCTCTATCCTACTATGAGCTATGTCCAGGTACTCAGATATCCAAGGCTAAGCTGATCAGTCCCTCTCTATTTAGTAGGAATTGACTTTCCAATGGAGAGAGGCAAGCCTGAAGGCACACAGTACCTGAAATTGACGTGGAAGGAAGCCCAGCAGTCTATGTGGAAAAGCCAGACACCCACACAGTCCATAAGCTTCTGGTACCACAGGTGGCCTTAGTGTCCCCTAGAAGTAAAGCCTGTCTCCTCCTGCCACATAGGTGGGAACACATTCCTAGAGTTGTCATCCCTAAAAAAAGGTACCATTTACAACTGGACTTGGGGAGAAAGAACTCATTTCAAATGCCAAACAACATAAGCTTTCTAATTGGGATCTTCTTGATTTGCCAGTGGAGAAAGGTAACCATGACGGGACTTTCCCACAAGCCTGGTCCTACCCCTGCTGATGGCTGTGTGGGTAGCAGCATCAGACGCTCTATAGTTACCCTCCCTGACCTCTGCTCTACCTGTGCTCCCAACCCTAACCCTCCCAGCCACTGCCAAGAGAACACTGTATTGTCTCCAGAGGACCTACCTGCCAGGCATACTTCCCAGCAAGAGCAGCATCCAATGCCTACCTCAGGAAGGAAGGTGCCAAACCTTTATTACTGTTCTTATTACCATTGACTTTATACCCACTATTTTTTTTAATAAGCCTTGCCTGAATTGAGTAATCTTGGCCCATCTAAGCTAGCCCATAATTCTCTTCCCCAAATATAACCCCATATATACATCCGTCCCCTGGGCTGTTATTCTCCATGCTATGCCTATGTTCCAGGCCACATGGAATGACGTTCTTTTCTCTAACCCAGGGTGTGTGTCCTCCTTCTTGCTCCTGGCTTCTTCTTTCTTCTCCTGGTGGCTTCTTCTTTTACCCATCAACCTCTCTGCTTCAGAAGTCTGAGTGCCTTAGTCCTGCCTACCTCTGTCTTTGCCCAATCTCAGACCTCAGCATTTATTTAACCAATCAGAGGCAAGCAAGGTAACACAGCATTACCTGATGTATAGCAAGGTTCTGGGAGCAGATTAACATTTAGAATGCATAATATTCTGTAGATATCAGCTAGGTACATTTAATTCACAGTATCTGTTAGTTTACAATAAATGGGACCTCAGGAAACTGAAAATCTTCTGTAAGGCAAAAGACACCGTCATTTGAACAAAACGGCAGCCTACAGACTGGGAGAAAATCTTCACCAACCCCACATCTGACAGAGGGCTAATATCCAAAATCTACAAAGAACTCAAGAAATTAAATGCCTGCCAAGAAACAAAATAATCCAATAAAAAAATGGGGAAAAGAGCTAAACAGAGAATTCACAAAGGAGGAATTCCTAAAGGCTGACAGACACTTGAAGAAATGCTCAGCATCCTTAATCATCAGAGAAATGCAACTCAAGACGACTCTGAGATTCCATCTCACACCTGTCAAAATGGCTAAGATCAAAAGATCATATGACAGCACATGCTGGTGAGATTGTGGAGAAAGAGGAACCCTCCTCCATTGCTGGTGGGAGTGCAGGCTTGTGCGACCACTATGGAGGTCAGTCTGGAGATATCTTAGAAAACTTGGAATAGCTCTGCCTCAAACCCAGCCATACTACTTCTGGGTATACATCCAAATGACTCCTCACCGAATCACAAGGAAGTTTCCTCATCTATGTTCATAGTAGCCTTATTTGTAATAGCTAGAAACTGGAAACAACCCAGATGTCCCTCAACTGAAGAATGGATTAAAAAACTGTGGTACATCTACACAATGGAATACTACTCAGCTATCAGAAACAATGAAATCATGCAATCTACAGCCAAATGGATGTAACTAGAGATGCTCATCCTGAGTGAGCTAACCCAGACTCAGAAGGATGCACATGGCATCTATTCACTTATAGTCGGATTTTAGCTATATAGTACAGGGTATCTATACTACAACCAATGCACCAAAGGGAACATGGGCATAGACTTTTTCTTTTTCTCCCTGTCAATGAGACACTTTTCCCTAATGGTGCTGCCTTGTAGGTCCCCAGTGTATGAGGAGGCTCTTGGCCCTCATATGACTGCTGAACTGGGGAGGGGGACTGTTATGTAGGGACACTCCACTCCAGAGGAGTGGGATGGAAGGGTTAGGGGGTAGAGGGTGGGAGGGCAGGACTGGGAGGAGTGGAAAGAGGACACTATGATGGAGATGTAACCTGAAGCAATAAATAAATAAATTTTTTAAAATAGCCACCATTTTCTTAAGGAGCCAGTGGGGATCTGAGCAGAACAAAGTGACAGCTGTCCTCCTGGCCCACGAGGGCTGTGATACACTGCTAGGCTAAGGTAGGCTCTTGTCCAACTTTAAAGCCATCAGGAACTCATGGATCCTCTCTGGCTCCTGTCTTCTCCCGGCTTGACCATGCCTTCGGCTACCAAGAGATTCTCTAAAATCTTAGGTCTGCAACATATGACCAAGGCTACTCAGTAGCCCTGCTCCCTCAGCCCATCAGCTCCCTCTGAAAGACACACAGCAGCTATTCCAAACCTTCACCCCCTCGAGCCTTCAATGCCACCTCCTACCCTCTCATTCTTGGCAGATGGTCTGGCCTCCTACTGCAGAGAAAAAAATAGAGGCTATCAGGCTGGTACACACTCTGCTGCCCACCTTCCCTCCCCTCTCGAGGGCCCTGCACATTCATCCACGCTCAGCCTTACTGCCTTCTACTTTCAAACCAAAGACTCATCAAAGGCCAATGTCTTTTTGGGTTCTTAGTGCCCAATTTCTTGAATCTCCTCCTGGACTTGATGTCTCAACTGTGTCTCTCTGCTGAGTCTCCAGGATCCCTTGCCCATCAGCTAAGGGCTACTCATGTCTCAGGAGCACAGAAGCCTGAGCCTTGGACTGACTCTCCCCAGTCTCCCACAGTTGAACACTGCACAAGAGGATTTTACACTGTGCCCCCACTTCCTTGTGTCTCAGTTCTCCTTCACCCCTCACATCTTCATAGCTGATCTTCCTAACAACTCTAAGATTCCCCCCAACCCAAAATACCCCTTTCAGTGCCTTCCCGATTTGACCTCCCACTTGGCAATGCTAAGTAACTCTGGGAAACTCTACTTTCCAAAATGGCTGCAGCAATACCCCCACTCCAGTATGCCTCTGGAACCTCATATACTCATTGCTTTTCTAACCTAGAGTAATTTCTTTTTTCCCCAACTAGACTCGCTGATTGATATACATAGGCAAAGCCACCTGATTGTAATCACAGCAGAAAGAAAAGATATGTTTCTGTGTCCTCCTTGGCCCCTCCCCACAAAGTCTAGGTGACTCCCCCACTTGAACCCAGCCCTCTCCTCTTCCCCCATGTTACTCTCTTGCTTCCTACTTTATCTCTCTCACACCAACACAGCAGCCCTCAAATTAGTCTCCTGGCTAGCCAGACTTTGTGCTTTCTCAATGCAGTCTCCTGACTGCCAACACACTTTGGTTTCCAGTGCATATCTGATCATGACAGTCTCCTGATTAAAATTCTTATATGGCTCACCACAGACTACTGACAAAAAATCAGGTTGTCAGTCCCACAAGTATGTCCTTGTTGACTCTGGCTACTGTTCCACACCTGAGCCTGGGACAAGGCCCCACTCTATCTTCCCGGTCTCTCTCCCACCATCTGAGCTAGTGATAATTCCCCAAGCTCCCTCTGCTCCTATAAGCCTTGGAGCCCTTCCCACATGCTACGCTATCCTTGCACTGCCCAGCAGTCTCATGAGTCCTTCAAGGGCACAAGAACACTAACCCTCCAGGGAAGCCCCCTTGTCAACTGCACGGTCCAGGCACGGTGCCTTCCTGCATTGAGAGCTCAGGTTCCTACGTGATGGCTGTTTACACACCTGTCTCCTATACTAGATGGGAAGGGTAGGGGCAGAGCTCGCTTACTCACATGCCCTCAGCACCCATGTAATAGTAAGGGAGACCTCAGTGCACATGTTTGGGTTAAAATGAGTTGACAGTTGAGCCTAGATTAAGAAGAAAAGTAAGAGAATCTAGGAAGGAGAGGGACATGCAGGAGCAAAAGATTGTTGACCTCCATGTAGGAGCACTGGCTTCTTCTCCAACAGTAGGAGCACACATTCTTCCTTGGTCTAGACGCACATTTACAAGATTCCAGAAGCACACAAGGCCCTCTAGGGATTCCTCTAGGGTCATCTGCTAGCATCTACGTTTTTTAATTCAAAACAAATTTCAGATAAGCAAATGAGTCATCTGCATATATATTTCCATGTGACCTGCACACTATTTTCCTGTGCCGTGGCTTATCACAGGTTCTCGATACAGGCTATAATCTAACACATTATGATGCAATTCTGTCTACCCCTGAGGAAATCACCTTTGGCTCCCCTCATTTCTACCACATCTCCCTGGAGGTCTCCCTGTGACTCAGGTCCTCATCAGGACCTGAATCAGCGTGGTCCCTTCAGCTTGCTCATTGTGTTCTCAGACATATCCCAGAGCATTTCTAGAGCAAATCAAGAACTGACCAATCCTGCCAGGGTGTCATTCCAAGTTCTTATGACACAGCCTTGGTCATGTCTCAGCTCTCCTCTCCCACTCTGCTCCTCAGAGGGCCACAGTCCACCCACCAGCCTGAGTAAGTATCCAGAAGGCTGTCTGGCTCCAAAGGAAAAACAAGACCGAGGAACAGGAAAGAGAAAGAGGGGATCACCCACCTCCATCAGAAGAATGTCCTTCGAGCTTTGAGCCTGAACCTTCGGGTGCTGGACCTTCACTGCCACTGTCCGGCCATCATGCAGCACTGCCTTATGGACCTGGGCCAGGGAGGCTGCGCCCAGAGGGGTGTCATCGAAACTCAGGAACAAATCATGGATCTGCCAGGAGTAGACAGAGAACGGAGGAACTGAGAGGCAAGTAGCCTAAATCAGTGAGAGGGTGAGCCAGAGAGATGAGCCAGAACTGTTCAGGGCCCCACAACAGATTTAACTCCCTTATCTTTTAGCCATGTGGATCCTGGCTGGCCCTTATGCTATGGTCAGAATTTGCATCAGACACATGGACAGGACATGATGGGACAGAACACACATGTGGAGGGTATGTTTGCACAGAACGAGAGAAGTCCTGTAACTCCCATCAAAGGCCAAAGAAACACTGTGTATCATCTGCCCATTTAATGATCCACCATTGAGAATGCTGAACCTTCACACACAGACGGGGTCAGAGCAGCATGACAGGCCGGATGGAAGATTCCAATCCTACCAACCTAGAGAGCTCAGAGACCTTTAAGCTGGAGGCTCCAGATCACAGCTATAAATTACCTTTGCCTGAACAGCAGCCTCGACCGTTCGTTTCTGAGCCACTGCTGGCCTGGCCACGCCCTAGCAGGATCCCACGGCTGCCAGACACCTAAAGAGAGTCTCTGGGAGTTCCCTTGCCTCTTCCGTGCTTCAGTTTCTTTCTGCGTGACGTAGAAATTGCACTTACTCTTGCATTTTCTCCTGCTTTCTTCCCGCCTTCCTTCTCTTTTAGAACTGCCATATTGGTTCTTTCTGACTAGCTGATTAACACTACATGGTCCAATAATAATACCATAATAATAATAATGTATAGTTCTGGTATTATTATTGTATGTTTTTTTCTGTTGTTTGTTTTGGGGTCTTTTTTTGTTTTTGTTTTTGTTTGTTTTTTAGGGGTTTTTTTTGCCTTAAAGCAATCCATAAGATAAGCAGTAGACATACACCTCCATCATTTATAGATACCCAAGCCATTTCTATATTCTCACCAAACAAAGGCTATAGTAATAAAAGATGTGAATAAAAGCAAAAAAGAGAGATTATCTGGAGGGAGGGAGGGGACCGGAAATAGAGGAAATGGGAACTATGGGGGGCAGTAGAGGGGGCAAATTGTGAAATATAATGATCCAACTGTGAGAAAATGTCATAATAAAGCCATTTCTTTAAAATGAAAAAAAAAAAAAAACACTACATGGTCCAGATACAAACATCCTTCTAGATGAGAAGAAGCCCTCCACAAACTTTTCTCATTGGCAAAAGCTGTGGTTCAAATCCTCTCCATTTCTTTAAGCCCCTGTGTGGCCTCAGAGTTCCAGAGAGCCTGGCTATTTTTGCAGACAAACACACACCAATGTGTTTATGATAATTAATCACACACCTCTGCTTCCCACTCCCCACAGGCTCCTAGTCAAGGCAATTCAGTCCTCCTTCCCACCCCTCCCTGCTCTTGCTCCCTTCCAACCACACTGTACTGCCCCTCAGCACTGCACCCTTTCTCTCCTCAAACCTGGGAAGCCAAAGGATCCAAAGCCACTATCCCAATCCTCTTTGCCAGGACACATGTTAATCACCTGTCACAAATGGTTCTTACCTCCCTGCTGCCATTCCTGTACCTTCCACTAAGTTTCATTCCATTAACCAACATTCTGCAGAGGCCAAGACCCAGGAACCGGGGAAGGGCCTCCCATGCTGGTCATGAGAGACAGCTCTGGGAGGGACTGTTTCTCCCCATCGTGGTGTCTAAATCTCCTTGTTCCCCCAACAACACACTTGCCTTTCCCTCTCCTGTGAGTTCTGGGCTTCTTGAGGACAAGATTGTCATGTGTTATCTGCTATCTACTCACGTACTCAGTGTCTCAGCACAAGAACTTTTCGTCAGACTTGCGCTTGGGATGGGATAACACCAAGACCACCTTTATCATAAGCCCAAGTACAGAGTGAGCAGAGGGTTACTGCTATGGTCACTGCTGTACCCCCTGCAATTTGTCCAGTTTGGGTGGAACTAGTCAGAGTCAAACAAGTATCTGAGAGTGGCTAAGTCCAGTGTTCTCTCCGCTGGAGAACAGAATCGACTGAGTCTTCCCCTTGAAATGGCTCGGCCTTCCATCCCGCAACTAACACAAACTCTCCAGCAGATGGGTGTCCAGAATGGGGGAGTATGAACCATGTCCAAGCCTCGCCTGTCCCTCCAAGCGAGACCTCAGCCAGGTCTGTCAGAACCCTCAGCAGCCCCAGCCACCCTGATTGGCTCAGAAATAGACACGTGGCCTAGCAGGAGTCCAATCAGATTCAATTTTTCTGTGTCTGTTTAAACTGTGGGAGAAGACATGCTTTCTATTGAACTTGAGAAGAAAATCCTAACTCCAAGCATGCCAAGGGTCACAGAATAGAAACAAAGGAAGCAGAGCCAAGAAACAGGGAATAAAATCCTGGCTATTTTTAGCCCCTTGATCTAGCCATCCCTGAATACCTAGCCTATAATTCCGTTTCTCTTTGTTTGCTTGTCTGCATAAGTCAAGTTGAGCAAAGTTTTGTGACAGGAATGACTACAGGGGTCATTTCTAACTAACTAACACCACGTCTTCTCAGGCACTCATGAGATGACTGAGGAAGACACAGGCCCCTTAGAGATTCAGTGGCTGTGGGTCAGCCCTTCTCTATCCTCTTACTGGGACAAGGACCCAGGAACAGTATGAGGCAGAGCTTCTGCCACCGCATAATGAGATCCACCCAGACCCCTGCAGAGACTGCTGGTGCCTGAAGGACCACCAAGGAGACCATTTCTCAAGGAGGAACTCTTGACCTCGCTCAACTTTCCTGTGGCCTCTTTTCCCAACCCCAGCCTTTGTCCGGCCTGGGGAACATGACCTCCTTTTCTGAGGACAGCCAGTTTCAAACCTGTGTCATTGTGGGGACATTGCAGAGTCACTGCAACCAAAGAGTGACATGGCATCTCTAGAGCTGGGTGACAAGAACAGCTGCCAAGAGCACCCCAAAGAGAAATGGAGGAAGTAAAGGGCTAAAGCAAGCAGGCCCCAATCTCCAGGAAGCCAGGCTTGTCATTTCACCCAGGAACAGGAAGCCCCCTCCCCCCAACAGCTTTGTGCCCCCATTGGGGGATGGGGGAAGCCCCTAACCCAGCTGGTAACTCAGCACCTGAACCAGCCCTAGCAGAAAGGGGTTAGTTAACCAAATTCTCTGTTTCCCCAGCAAAAGCAAAGGAGTCATAGAAAGGATGCAAGGCAAACAAAACCCCTGTGGCACCCTAAGTCCCAGAATCCCTGCAACCATCTTCCTTCTCTAAGAAGAAGTAACTCCTACACCCTCCCATGCTCATGGGAGCACATACACACATGCACACACCCAATAACTGATCACTAGTGGATGCTCCTAGCTGGTTTATAAAAAAGGTAATTAAAGATCGGTGCTGCAGCCTGTAATTAAATATGAATAAAGTATCTCTAAATGGAACCTTAATTCAAAGTGTTCAGTGAAAGTACTTTATGCTGATAGATAGTAAGGAAAAATAGACCCTGTCCTGAAAGCAGAATTATACCCCCTCTCCGCCCCCCCCCCCCCCGTGCAGCTGAAACAAATGCCACCCCTCCCTTCCAATCGCCAAAGACCTGCCTCATTCCCTCACCCTCTCGGCAGAAAACCATTAGCAGAAACAAACTGCAGCATTTTCAGCAATTAGATTCAAGCAGGGCCCTTGGCTGCCTCCAGTCCCTCATGGAAACTTGTCTCTCCTCCTACAGCTTGCTTCTCTCTCTGTTTCTCTCTCTCTCTCTCTCTTTAGGTCTGGCGGCAAAATCAATTAAGTAAAACAGCTGAATTTTAAAATGACTAGTTGTGTGCTTTTTAATTACCATCAGTCTGAGATTCAAATATATTGATATGGTCATCTAGAAAAGAAAAAAATTATCAGGGAGGGAAAAAGTTGTTCCAGCTCTGTGCAGAGAGAAACAGAGACAGGCAGACAGATAGACAGAACATGAATGTAAGGGGGAGGGGGATGGTCTTTTGTGAGGAAAGACATTGACCAGGCAAGAACAGCATCCTCCCTGAGACCCTGCTCACTCAGTCCTCAATTGTCAAACTTGGGGAGAAGGGGTCCCAGGACTTGAAGACCCCATGGCATTGTCCCTATATGGCATACAGAGAGATGTCCAGTAAGGCAGTCCTGCAGGTGCCCAGAGAGCAAGGCCACTGGGCATAGTTTCTAAAATACCACATGGAGTGGCTAACCAAATTCCAAGAGCCAAGAGCCTCATTTGGCCCAAAATAAGATGACAAGAGTCAGGATGCCTTGAAGAAGCTAGGGAGTTCTACTTCAACTTAGTATCTTAGCCAGCCACACCACTGTCTGAAGGCCTGGCCAGCCTGAGGCCCACATGGCCACTGGCTCAAGGTCCCAGGTTAGAGCAGGATGAGGATGGACTTTCTAATTGGGCAGAACATCAAATATCTTTCCCATGGTCCCCATAATCATTCACGTCGGATCACTTTTACCTTTGGCAATATCATCATCTTAGGCACAATGCATCTCCCAGGTCCTGCACAGCCTGGCTCAAGCAGGCCGACATGCCAAAGCCAGGCAGCTCTCTTCAAGTTGGGGGGATGCCATGGGCACCTGGCTCATACCAATGCAGCAGGGCTGTTGGTGAGAGGGGGAGACAGGTTACCATGGCATCAGTAACCGAGAACATCTGGCTCTCTTGTGGAGCTGCCCCACTCCATACCTGGTTGGGCTCCAGCTGCCCTGCATTCAAGTCTGATGGGCAAAGTCTCAGTCCATGCTAATGTTGTAGCTAGAATAAGCCTCAGCGTAAGGCAGTCAGGACAGCTCCAGCTAGCCAGGACTCTGCAATGCCTTGAACCTAGCCAGCCCAGTGCACCTCAGTGACCTCCATCACCTCTACCTTGAGCCCATCCCACACCTCTGCTCCTCTAAGCCCCACTGACCAGGGACCTGCCCCAGGTACACCATTCCATTGTGGAGGCTGATTTGGTTTGTGCAGTCCCTGCCCCTCCCTCTAGAGCACATCTGGTTTGTAGCTCCCCCACTCCCACCTTCAAGGCCATGACTCTGCCATCTAAGGTCACATCTGACAGTGATAGCAAATGAGTGGCTGCAGGAGCACGCTCACTCCCTCTGGAGGTTTTTAAAATATGTTCCTCCCCTTGAGGGGTCTATTCTCTTTCCCTTAATTCCCATGGAATTCATGACCCACTCCTAAGTTACAGAAGCACCGCAATCAATCTCTCCCCCTCCCTCCCTCTCTCCCCTTCCCCCTCTTGGAGTTTTTCAGGAGGGAACAGCTGTCCTACCACAGGTCATTCCTATGGTAAGGAGCCGGGCTTTCTGCACACAGGGAGCCCCCTAGACACAGACCTTCCAGCTCCAGACTGATCCTCGGATGACCACAGCCTCATGAGAAACCCTGAGAACAAGTATTAGTGTTAAATGCCATGACTGGATTAAGACCCACAGAGGGACATGGCAAAGTGTTCCTCTGCCTATGTCTGTGAGGGTATTTCCAGAGGAGGGTGACCTGGGGTCAGGAGAATGAAAAGAGTGGCCCTCCAAGGAGGTACCATCCATTGGGCTTAAGAGTTAAGACAGAAAAGGATTTTTCCTTCTCCCTTCTCCAGTCGGAACCATGTACTCCTCAGGCCCTGTACTTTAAAATCATGGGGACCCAGGGACTTCCTCCAGAAGCCTCCTACAGGTCCCACCCCTGGGTGAGCAGGCCTCTGGCCACAGATAGAAAACAGCCCAGTGGTTGTCCAGCTCTGAAGCTTCATGACTAGAGTCCTAGCCAGGTCTTCATCTTACGGGCAGCCTGTCACAGGAGTTCTCATCCTCTGTGATCACATGAGCAGCTCCTCTAATGAATTTTCCTCTGCACGTTCACCTCTATTGAAAGCTGCCCAGCTGTTTCTGTATCTGTGGAGAAACTCAGTAACCTTGACCCAGAACATCCAGTAAGCCAATTCTGAACTCCTGACCCACAGAAACTTTAAGAAAAATGTTTATTGTTTTAAGCCACTGGGTTTGAGGGTAACCGTTTATGCAGCAGAAGCCAAGTGATCCTTCCGGCCATCCATGCCAGACATCACTAATCCATCCAGCATTTGCTGCTACTGTAGTTCCGTGATGCCTTACAATCCCTCACCACACAGTGCTCCAGGCAGCCACTGCCAATGGAGCAGAGTCAATACACCATTCCTTCACCTAATGCAGACCTGTAACATGACAGAAATCATGTCAGTATTAGGTCATTGAGTTAACAAAACTATGTCTTTCTGAAGAAACCTAAAGAATCCTCAGAAAGAAGACAATCGCCTCTTTGAAGAACACAGTTGTGCTTTAGGGCTTGCTATGACAGATAATGCGCCTGCACTCACCACGGCACCTAATCCTGAAGGCCACACCTGATGAGCTAAGGCAAAAAGACTTCCAGTATGACCACAAAGACCCTGGGTGACCAAGAAAAGGACATGCCATCAAAGCGTCTCCTTCTGCACCTCTGCATTCAAGGTGAGACATCCCCACCTTCAGCTTCCCACTCACAGCCACCACCCAAATCTAAGGAAAATCCTAACAGTAAGAATGGCTTGAGTATCCATGGACCTCCATGATCGGCCGCATGTTCTCTCCGGGGCTCTGAGGGGATCACCTTGTCAGCTCTGCAGAGCCCTTAGCTATTGTTATCACTGAACTGGAAGGAAATGAGGGACCAGCAGCAGAATCTGAGGTCAGCCTGGCAATGTTTCTGAGAAGGGGTCAGCCCCCCAGTGCAACCCCTGCCGGTGCTGATGGCTCCAGACTGAGGCAATCCACCTGGCTCTCTCCCAAGGACCTCTCCACTCAGAACACACATCTGTCTTTTCTATTCTTGGTTGCCCCTCTTTCTTTTCTGCTTTTGATTGGTTGGTTAGATTTATACTGGTTTGGTTTGGTTTGGTTTGGTTTGGCTTGGTTTGGTTTGGTTTGCTTTCATTTTGAAGACAAGACCTCAGGTAGCCCAGGCTGGCCCCTGTGGATGACCTTGAATGTCTGATCCTCCATTCCTCTACCTCTCAAGTGCTGAGATTACAGGTGTAGCACTGAGCCATTTGGTGATGCAGAGGACTAAACCCAGGGATTCCTGCATGCCAGGTAAATGCTCTGTCAACTGAGCTACATCTCCAAGCTTCTTTCCTCCTGTATAATGGCAAAAGGACCAAGGACCCAGAGGGAAGAAACCCCTCTATGATGGCTGTGAGCATGCCTCTGGGACATGTTCAACAGCTGTGCAGGACAGTTAGACCTGAAGGGCAGTGCACTGTGGAGATTTCAATACAAATGCAGATAAATGTCCAGGTTCAAATCTTGATTCCAAGACGTACCAGCTCAAACAGGTCCAATACCCCTTCTGCCTACCTTCTTCATCTATAAAATGTTTACTGTAAAAACAATTTTGTAGGGCTGACGCATGATGTCATACACATAGAGGGTATATATGGTACCCTAGACCCCCAACAACTGCAGGAGTAGAGAGGAAGTGCCTATACAATGGTTCCAGCCATGAGGACACAGTGGTGTTATGCAGAGCGTGGGACCGTCAGAGATGCTGGTCTCCACCCTACTCTGCCAGGATATACACTGTCTTTGTTTACCCAGAGCAGCCTCCTAACCAACTCATCCAGTCTGATCTACCCTCCACCACAAACATGCCTGGATTGTGTCACTGTCTGAGTAAATCACCTACCCATGGTCCAAACCCCCAGCTGACCCATATGGCTGGGCCTATCTACTTCTCTTTGTCAACCTCCTGCCTCTGCCCCACCCAGAAGGCTTTTCTTAGACCCCATATTACTCCTCCCTGGCCCCCATAGGTTTTTGCATGTGTTATCCCCTCTACCTGCAAGGCTCACCTTCCCTCGCACATCTCTCATTGCTACCTCCTCAGAGAAAACTCCTGAATACATCCTCAGAGCTCAAGTGCCCTCCTTGAGAGGCCATGGCTGCACATTCACCTCCTCCCGTATTCCCTCAGTCTTGCCCGTCCCCCTTGAACTAGAGGCTTCTGGGTTTGCCCAGCATTGCATCCCAAGTGCCTGACAAAGAACTGTGCTCAGGCAGTTGAGTACCTTCTGGTGAACATCTAAAGCTGAGATTAGGTTCCCCGTACTCATTGTGGTAAAGGGACTTGGGACCTTCTCACTGACCAAGGTACCTGAAACACCATCTCCCAAAAGTGACCACAGTTCCTTCAAGGGAGCCAAGGGAGCCTCTTTGGGACTGAGTATCTTGAGAACTGTGCCTGAAGAAAGTCTAGGGAATTGTTTATGCTAATAATGATTAATAAAAAGCAGACAAACACCCAGTGTGGCCAGCCAGCCTGGGAAGCCATCCCATTAGAGCTGTCATTCATTAGTGGTGGGGGAGGGGCAGTCCAATCAGATCTTCTCAGCTTAAGCAAACCTTCTGTAAATTGTAGGCTGCGGGCACTGACATTTGATAAATTATTCTTCATAATCCACCATTGCCTGTCATAAATCTAATCCTTCAACTTTCCCCATCTTAATAACTCCTACAGCCTTGGAGGGTGGCATGTAAATGCCACCCTACCTCTGACAGAGGTCTCTGAGACAAGAGACTAGAGATCCTAGTCTGGTTAGGAAATTGTGCCTCTCCCCTAGCCAGGGCACAGCCTGAGCAGGTGTCCCTTGGGTGATAAGAGCATAGGCAATGAGCCACTCTTGAAGCTGCGCTGCACCTAGACAAGCTAAGTGTTTTCATTCCAACACAGAGCCGATATATAGCCCAATACATAGGACCAGAAGTCTGGAATTTTCCACCTTCCAGTGCCAGCTGACACTCATAAGGCCTTTCTATCTCCTTGATTCTGAACCCAGGTATGCCCAAGGGAAAATCAGGATAACTTAGTTTCTCAGGAACAGGATGTTCAAATCAATCACAGGCAACACGTTATATTTGCATAATGTTTGGTGTCCTCAAAGCACTCTTACCTAATTCCTCACTCCCTCTTAAGGTTAGCTAGAGGAGCTATTACCAAACCTGTTTTACAGAGGATAACATATTCACCAAAAGCCATTATTTCTTTTACACATACAACAAGAATTTCCTAGTGACTAATATGCAGGCCACTGTGGTTGTTACTGGGGGGACTTAAGGAGGAATAAGGACAAAATGAAGCCAGTCACCATCTCTGAAGTCACTAGCAGAATGTAAAGGGAAGTGCAATGGCTGGTCCTTATATAAAGGGAGAGGAATAAGGAGCTAGTGCTCAACAGACTGAACATGGGGAGAGCTTCCCTGAGAAAATAACTAGAATGAGACCTGAAGACTGAGGAATCAGCTGAGTTGCTAAAGGAGAGAAAGAAGAGCCTTCCAGGAGAGAGAACTATGAACACAGCAAGGGCATACAGTGACAAGAGAGAGCCAAGGATCTGATGGCAAGAAGCTCCCAATACAGAATCCAGATCAACTTGGGCTTCCTGGACCCTCACCACGGGTCCTCTTGCACAGCTCCTGAATACAAGAGAGCAAGCCCGGGGCTCTGTGCATCTCATAGATTCTGAAACCTAACAGGCTCGGCTTTACAAACCTCACAGGCCTTCTCCAACCACCTGCAGACGTTCCTAAGCTCAAAACGAGAGGGAAGAACATGAAGCATGGTGTCCTTTACTCACGGGTGTTCCGTTTGCTGTTGGCACGGGCTTCCTGAGCTTTGGGAAAGTGGCAGCATGCCTAAGCTATGTTCCCATGCCTCCAAACCCACAGCAAGGAACCCAGAACACGCATGCAGCAGGAAGTTTTCTAGACTCACTTCCCATGTGAAGAGGATGCAGTGCTCAGGAATGTAAAAGGAAGGGAGACTCAACTGAAGCACATCTACCGAGGCCACAGGAAAGAAAGCAGGCTACAGCATGGGGCTGCGGGGTTGACCCAGTGGCTACTGTGCTTACCAAACAAACAAAAGGACCCAGGTTTAGAGCCCAACACCTACAAAAGAGCTGGACAACAGCATGTGCCTGTAATCCTGGTGCTGCAGATGTGGAGACAGGTAGAAGGCCAATCTAACCAAATCAGATAGCTGTTCAGTGAGAGATCTCTCTCAAAAAAGGACTGTGGGATCCTAGCATGGTGACACACACCTTTGACTCCAGCCCTCAGGAGGCAGAAGCAAGTGAATCTATGAGTGAGGCCAGCCTGGTCTACAGAGCGAGTTCCAGCAGCCAGGGCTGCACAGAGAAACTGTGTCTTTAAAAAGAAAACAAAAGCAAAAAGGTGAAGAACGACAGATGAAGAAACCTAATGTCAACCTTTGGCCTCCACATACAAGCACACATGCACACACATGCACATATGCACACATATACACAAGCACACATGCACACACACACAGAAAAGCTACATGCACACACACATGCCCCTCATATACATACAAGCACACATGCACACACACATACACAATAGTTGTAGGATAGGTGAGCTCCCTGCCAACCTGCTAATGGCATATCCACTCACTCATCTGTACAGTTCCTCTCATACCAGGCAGAGTTGAGCCACTGTGACAAAAAGAATATGGCCTGTGAAAGATAATATATGGACCTTCTGGTCCTAGGGTAGACAGAAAAAATAGTCTATATGCTCCATCCCAAAAGCTATAAATGTGATCATATATGGCAGAAGAGACTATCAGGTATGGCAAAGCCAGAGATCCTGAAGTGAGAAGAGCAGCCAGCACCCAATGTCGCAATGGCTCAACCAGTAAAGGCGCTTGCTATTTGCTACTAAGCCTGGTGAGTTCATTTAAATCCCCAGGTCCCACATGTTGTAAGGACAGAACCAAAACCAACCCCCATTAAGTTGTCCTCTGACCTATACACACACACACACACACACACACACACACACACACACATATACAATGTGATTTAAAAATAATAAGATGAGGGGAAAGAGAAAGTGAGAATATAACCCAGTGGCCAAGGACTTGCCCAACACACATGAAGCCCTAGATTCAATCCCCAGTACTGAAGAAAAAAAGGAAATAGAAGAAAAAGAGCAGAGGGTAAGGGAGGAAGGGAAGAGAGGATGGGAGAGTGCATAAGAGTAAGAATCAAACAGGAACAGAGGGGAGAGGCTGAGACAGGGATTTGAAAATGCTCTTCTTTTACTAGGGGAGGGTCCATGAACCAAGATACACAGCCAGCTTCTAAAAGGTACAAAGGGCCCCCACTAGGGTCTCCAGAAGGAATGTACCTTGGCCAACATCTTAATTTTAGGATTTCTACACTACAAAACAGAAACACAATGAGCAGGTTTTGACTGAAACCGCTCAAGCAAAGACTTGTCGCCCCAGCAGCAGGAATCTTATGCAGGCCTTGATCCCTGGCACACAATATGAGCACCCAAGTATAAAGCAATTCTTAGCCTTTTGTCGCATTTCTAAGGACAAAGGTGTGCCAGAAAGCTAGGGGCAACATGAGTCAAACATGAATCCTACGATATGGATGCAGAAAGGGATCCCAGAGCTTTCTTTTTTTTTTTTTTAAACATCAAATGTATAACTTTTATTAGGAAAAACTTAATAGCTACTGAACACATCCATGGAATTAATTTGCTTCGTAATTAAGTACATAAGAAGTTAGACAGTTGACTAAAAGACTCAAATACAATGTATTACTTTTATAAAAGCACTTGAAGATGTCTCTGGAATTCAGTTAACTACACAATGTAGGGGTTAGATAAATTAGATTTAGAAAATATATAGGAGTTTCTGATACTGTCTCTTAATTCGGGGCCTGAAGAGCATTATCAGCATGAAGTCAGCAAAAACAGGAAAGACTCAATAGACTGAAAAACAAGTTTGAAGTCAGGAAAACAGGAAAGACTCAATAGAATTGAAGAAACAAAGTATCTGGCCTGACATTGTTTTCAGCTGCTAAGTGGGTAGAGCCCAAATTAAGCTGAAACAGAGTTCCTCCTATTTGAGGACAGTGGGTGGAGCCCAGAAGAGAAGAGGCCCCTGATGCTAGAGAGCTCCAAGAGTCCTGCTGAAAAAACGCTGGCCATTGATGGCCAGCTCTCTCCCTGAAGCAGAAAGAAGCCGGTGAGCAAAGAAAGCCTGACCAAGACACCAAAAGGCCAAGGACTGGACCCTGTGGCTCAGCTTTTGCCTAGAGGGGTTTGATCTGTCCAAACAGTGGCCTAAAGGAAACGGTGCCTGGCTTTAAGGACTGAGGCAGAGCAGCTGAGTTCCTGATTCAAAAGAAGTAAGTTGGCCTGCAGACGGCTGGGGTCTCCCACAGAGAAGAAAGCATGAAGCCTTATTTAAGGTGAGACTGCAATAACCAACTTACCCTGACGAACCTGCATCTGAGAGATCCAGAAAAAGGACTGCTAAGTGCGTTAAAGAATCTACAACAAAGACTGTGTTCCTGACGACTGAGGACCTGCCCCAGAGACTGTATCATTCTAAAAGGTTATGAAAGTGGTTGTTATGATTATCAATAGGTTTAGTGGATAGGTTAAAGGGGTTGTAGGAATTTATAGGATTAATAGTTAAGAAATTGTTGGTGTTTGTTATAAGAGAATTTAGTAATAAATAAATAAGTGTTAAATAATAATTTAAAAGTTCGGTTACATTCTCCTCTCTGTGCCATGCCCTGCCCGCTCCCTCCTGCAGAAAGCTCCAGCTCCAGCATCTGCACACACCCCTGTGTGATCCAGGAGCACCGGAAGCAGAAACTCAGGGAGCTCATCCTGTGCTGGCCTTATGTTGCAGAACATCGCTACCTCGTCTTATTCCTGAAGTACCAGCTCTCAGAGATGTCAGGAAGGTTGCAAAGTCTAAAGGGCTAGCCAATGCCAGCAGCTCATAAAGCCCCTTGCCATGCACAAGACCACAGTAGCCATGGGAAGCCATCAGAAGACACCAGATTGAAAGGAGGCCCACACTGTCATCAATCTGGGGACTTCAAGAAGTTGCTTCACCATTTTTGGTCTTTATTCCTAAATTACAAAGGGAGGATGCTAGAAGATTCATTGACCTTTCTAATCCCATGATCCCTTTTCCTTCCAACTTACAATTTCCAAACTCTGTCCAAGGTCTATAGCAGTGAATCTATACACAGAAACATAAATGTGCACACAGTCAACAAGCATGTATGCACAAGCCTGGAACTCTACCTAGATTCAGTCTACACCCCTAGTAAAATATATGTGCATACAGGCACATAAGCTGACACAGGAGTGTACACAACTATGTAAACACAAATGCATATCCAAGTCTGCTTCTCCATCTGGAGTCAGGCTACTTCCCTGGTTAAAAATGCACACACGAATACACACACACACATACATCTATACATGCAAACAGATACCCAATGGATATGTATACATATAGATATCGGCATGTGCATACACACAGACATGTGTATAGACATACATGCAGACACAAAGACACACACCTGTGTATGTGTAATGTATGTGCATACAAATAAACACATGTATGTATATGCACATTTACATACAAACACACACCTACAGACATACATATATGATACAATACATTCCAACATACATGCACAAATACACAGCTACACATGTACACACATATATTTGAATGTGTATGTATGCATGCACATGCTCATGCATTCACATACACAGGTGCACATACTCTTCCTCTTTCCAAGAGGTAGAGGGCCCAAAGAGTGGCTCCCCTTAAAGCAGGGCCTCCCCAGCATATATCACCACGGAGGCCCAAGCCAGTTAACACACTTGTTCCTGAAGCTCCATGAATGAAGCAGCAGGCCCACCTTGCTGATTCATAATCAGCATATAAAATTGATTAGTCCTTTCCAGATTAAACATTATTGTTGCAGCAGTGAACATAAATCAGCCAGACATGCAGAACACATCTCCCTCTGCTGCCCAAGGGCAGCTCCAGGTAGAAAGCTGGTGGGGAGAAACAATGATGAGGGGCTCTTCTTGGAAGAGAGCACCCCTCCCCTCCAAACACAGCCTGCAAGCACAAGACAGTCGCTTCTCCAGAGGAGCACACAAGAGCCTGACTATCTGTCCTTGCACTTCTGGGGCCACTACTTAGCCATCAGCTAACTGGCTCTTGAGGTAACAGGTCAAGGGCAACCTGGCACTGTGGGCAAGATGGCAGACCCAGGTGAGATCAGAGCAAGAAGAAGAACCTCATGGACAGACTGGGGACTGACTCCTTCAGCCTCGCCAACACATCTGCGTGGCCTTGAACCAGGTCCATTTCTTCTTAAGAGCAACCTGAGTAACTAAAGTAGGTTACATATGTAACCAGGCATGTTCTCTGGAGTAACATGCTGACCAAGATCATCTGCCTAATCCCTGGCTCATTCACTGCTGTGTTACCCTCACCAATCCAGCGTCTCTATATTGGATGTACTTTCCACATCTAAGAACACTGGAGTAAAGGATTCCACACATACACACACCTTGACACGCTGCCGTGGGACTAAATGAGACCACATGCTTGCAAACCCATGTCCACTTCAGATAGAAGAAGCACTTAATAAACAGTAGCCACAGCAGCCCCTCCTCTGTTGCCCACCTTCCTCCTAGGAATCATAGGAAAGCCTTACCCTGCTAGGACAGGAACCTTTGTGAAAAGGACAGGGCCCTTTATGGGAAGCCAGAGAATGTGGGAGTTAATCTCCTCAGGTTCATGATGTGTTCTCTCTGAACTGTTTGCCCCTCAGCAAAATGGAGCAGCTATGAGAATTAAGTAACAAGGCACCAGCCTCACCTGCCTCTTTCATAGGAGCATCTTGACAGCCCCTGGGGCAGCCATGTGTAACGAGGTTAGGAAGTTGGAGCATTAAAAACTCTGTTTCCCCTTGTTCTGGGTATGTGGCCCCATCTCCCAGTTACTCCACAGGACTAAGTCCCCTCTGCCCATATGGCAGCTGGTTTAAGGGCACAGGGTTACCAGTTGCCTCTTCTTCCCTCAGTCACCTGACCACTTTCCACACAGCAACCTCTGAGCTCCCCATAAAATTCCCTTGAAGGCTGGTCCCGGAGTCCACTTCCAGGAGAGCCCAGACCAAGATGCCCGCCCACCATGCGGTAAGCACTTGGTCCATGCTCGCAGCTTGGTTCACTGGTAGACTGGAAGAACCTACGCCCCACCTCCAGCCATCTCACCTTGAACCATCACCAACAACAAAGCCACTTGTGGTTCATGAGGAGACAAGAAGACATGATGGACAATCACCTGCGCTGACCTGGCCCCCAGCAGCCTGCAGGACCATTCCCCTTCTTGCTACCGAGGTGAGGGAGGTCATGAGCTCTGTTCTGGGAGGAGATAAGGATGCTGCAGCCCCTCTAACAGATGAGGGGGGAGGACAGCTGTCAGCATGACCATAACGTCTGTCCCCCACCCCTGCCCAGCTGGTGACACTCACGCTCTGAGATCTAGGGGCCGGCAGGAGGAAGGAACACCAATCCTGCCCCACTTCACAGACCCTCCCCATACGGCATTGCACAGGCTCCTTCCCACTGTTGGTTCTCTGCATCTTCAGATCAGCCCCAGTCTTTGCATGCACACATGCCTGGTCAAGACCTCACATTACATTCCATTCTATTCATATATATATATATATATATATATATATATATAGAGAGAGAGAGAGAGAGAGAGAGAGAGATAGAGAGAGGAAGATATATATAGATACATATCTATATATATCTGCCTCTGTCTATCTCTCTGTCCCTCTCTGTCTCTCTCTTTCTCATATATATTATATATATACATATACATATGTGTGTGTGTGTGTATATATATATATATATGATTTGATTTTACTTGTGGCTATAGCCCCTACTAAAGTCTCAGGGCCTCTGATTCTTCAACTAGGAAGTATGGATGTGAGGATGTCACCTTGACAAGATCTAGAATGACAAATCTGGGTATGTCTGATTGAGTTCATTGAGTTCATTGCGGTAAGAAGGTTCACCCTACCTGGGCAGCACCTTTCTAAGGGATGAGGTCTTGAGCAGAACAAACAGGAGAAAGCAAGCTGAGTTCAAATATTTATTTCACTCTGCTTCTTAACGACAGATTCACTGTGAGCAGCTGCCTCATTCTTGTTGTCATGACTTCCTTCCCATGGTTGCCCATACCCATGAACTGTGAGCCAAATAAACCCTCCCTTAAGCTGTTTTTGTCAGGTGTTTTGTCCTAGCAACAAAAACATAACTAAGACGAGACAGAACCAGAGATGGTTCAAGATGTTAATAGGTTAACACTATTTAACCCTATGTAACACCTGACTAGGCCAAGTTAAGAGTCCTGGTCTGGAATGTTACAAAATGAAATAAGGTGGGCTCATTCTCTTGTAGAGCAATTTTAATTCAGAACATGGCTGCTGTGGTAAGAGATCATATTCAAAGACCTTCTGGGTCTGTGTGATCCATCTGGATGCAAATACACCAGACAGTGGTGGCTGCATGATTCTCCAGCATCCAGGAGACAGAGGCAAGCAGATCTCTGAGTTCAAAGTCAGCCTGGTGTAGAACAAGTTTCAGGTAAAGAAAAGCTTAGATCCAGGTGTGGTAGTCCATGTATGCTGGTCCAGGTGTTGTGGTACACACCTTTAACTCCAAACAATGAAGGTAAGTTAGTTTGTAGAAGGAAGTATCCATGTCTGATTGAGTAGCAGGCAAAGAGACAAATCAGAGAAAGATTTGACAGAATAGGATACGCCCAACTCTCAGGAGAAGAGAGAGGAGAGGGAAGCTACTTAAGGGAGCAGCACAGAGAATGAGGGAGAGAGGAGTCAGTTTTACCAAGAGAGTTTTACCAAGACAGGATGAAGACAGAACAAACTAGACACAGTGAAGACAGAATGAGTCAGAGAATGAGAAGAAGCCAGGAGATTAGAACAGATTGCTAGAGTTAGTATGAGGTCAAGCAAGGCAATTCAGTGAGAAGTGGAAAGAAGCAAGATTGAATCAGTCAGCTTGGAGAGGAGTTTGTGCCAGAACAGCTGAGTTGAACCAGCCAGCCAGAGTTCAGAAAGAACAAGAAAGGGTGAGTTTATGCAGCAGTAAGTCTCAGAGGATGAAAACATTCTAGGCCTAGATTAGATTGTATGGAAGCTAGAAGCTTCCAGAACTAGGCCTAGGTTAGTGGATAGAGGCAATAAGCCTGAAAAACAGCAAATAAAAGTTAGTGCCACATTCTCTCCTGGGGGCAAAGCTGAGAAGAGAGTGAGAAACGGCCAGGGTCAGGTGGTCATGGAGAAACCCAACTGTAGTGAGGATGACTTGCAAGGAGAAGTTGAGAAAGTAGTGTTCAAGAAAACTGCACCAAACCCCACCTCTGCCCCTCTCCAGGTCCACATCCCCCCTGAACTTCAGCTTGTAAGTTAAGACTCTTGGGTTGCAATGAGCTAAATTAGATGAGGTCACACAGCAACAAGCTGGCCCTCAGTCTAGTGACAAGTATCCTTATAAAAGGGCCAAGTGCCAAAGGAGTCTGAGGTTCAGGCCATGCAACTGCAAACCAACTCGAGACACTGGCAGCAGCTGGCAGGCACTGGATGACAATGGACAGACCCTCCCCAAATCTTGCAGGGGGGAGGAGGTGGCTCAGGCCCAGCTCAACCTCTAATTTCCAGCGAGTCAGTCTGTCTTTTAAGGCCCCCACCCATGCAGTTACTGAAGCTCTTACAAAAACCACAGAGATGTCCCTTCTCAGACCAGAAGCATAGCCAGAGGAGGGGTGAAAACCTATGACCATCCAGCACAGGGCAGATGCCTACACCTAAACACCAAGGATTCTGTGGCCTTGAGGGATGGGTGTATGCAAATGTATTTTCATTAAAGTCCACAGGAGACAGCAAGGTCTGAAGGGAGGAGTGGAGGTTTCTTGGGACCTGGGGTCTAGCCTGATTGCTCAGGATCAGCCTCTCACAAGACACTAAACTTCCACCCCAGACCATTACAGTCCAGGAGGAAGAACACAAGATAAGAGTAGGGACACATGGGTTCGACTGCCCTTTCTACCACCCAGATATGCCACTCTGGCAAGTCTCCTCACTTAGGATATGCAGGGCTGAACCAGAAGGTTTTTAAACCCTTATAGTGATTTGAAAGAAAATGGCCCCCAAAGACTCATAGGGAGTGGCACTATTAGGAGGTGTGGCCTAGTTGAAGGAAGTGTGTCACTGGGGACAGGCTTTGAAGTTTCAGAAGCTCAACCTAGGCCAAGTGGCTCACTGTCTCTTCCTGCTGCCTGTGGATCCAGATGTAGAACTCTCAGCTCCTCTCTAGCATCATGCTTGCGTGTCACCATGGTTCCTGCCATGATGACAATGAACTAAACCTCTGAACTGTAAGCCAGCTCATAATTAAATGTTTTCCTCTATAAAAGTTTCCATGGTCACAGTGTTGCTTCACAACAATAGAAACTAACCAAACTAAGACAACCCTTCTGACCCATGAGCCAGGGTTCTTATGGGTTGCTTCTGCCCAATACACTTGCCTATGGTCAGACAGGGTTGTCAAAGCCCAGACAGATGAGCTCCCTGCATAGGCTCTGAGGGCTCGCTACATCACCAGCACAGCTGACAGTTGCTGGCATTTACTCTACAGCAGGCCAAGTGCTCCAGGTGGCTTTGTCTTTTTTTTCTAATTGACATATACTAATTGTGCATACTTATGAAAGTACAGAGATTTTGAAACACACACAACAGGTAATGATCAAATCAAAACAGTTGACAGATCCATCAACGGGAACAGTAGTTTCTTTAGGGTGAGAACACTTGAAATTCTCTCTTCTATTCTGAAATATATGGTATAACACTGCGAACTGTAGTCACCCTCCCAGAAAACACTGCATCTTTTCTTCCTATCAAACTGCAACTCCATACCGGCCAGTCAACCTCTCCATATCCCTACCTCCTCAGTACCCTTCTCAACCCCTGGTGATTACTTTCCTGGCTACTTTTAGTGGTGAACTTCTTCAGCTTCCACATGTGAAAGACAACATGCCAGTATTAGTCCCTCAGCCCCTAGCTCATTTCACTTAACACATCGATCTCACAATGATATGTTGTTGCAAAAAAACAAAATTTCATTCTTTTTCATTGCCAGACAATCTTCTCTCATGTATATGCATCACATTTGGGGGGGGGGCCTTAGATGGGTACCTTACCTTGATTACCATGAATACTGCATGACAATACAGATGCCTCTTTGCATGCTGACTCCACAGTAGACCAGAAAGTGCAGGAGAAGCAGGGAGTGGTGGTGCACGCCAGGAATCCCAGAACTTGGAAGAACTGGGAAGTCTAGTATCTATGGCTAGTTCCAGGAAAGCCAGGGCTACACAGCAGGACCAAATCTCAAAAGGAAAAAAACAAAAGAGAGTGCAAGATTCCCTGTTCTCTATATCCTTGTCTTTTTTGCTAAGAGCCATTTTAATTGGTGTGAGCTATCTAATTTTCAGGTGGGCTGTGAAGAGGCTGAGGGTTGAGATGGGTTTTTGCTATGTATCCCAGGCTACTCTTGAACTCACTGTCTCAGACTAGATTCCAACTTGCAGGAATCCTCTTGTCTCAGCCTTCTTCTGGGCTTACAGGTGGACACCACACTCTCAGATCTTGTGACTTGGATGTGCACTTCCCTAATCAGCAGTGTTGAGTGTTTTTCTCAAATAGTTATTGGCCACATATATGTCTTCTCTTGAGAACATCAACCTATTTCTCGCTGTTATTTGTTGTTGTTGTTTTTGAGACAGAGTCTCACTATTTAGCTCTGTGTGGCCTAAAACTCACTCATAGACCAATCTGACCTGGAACTCATAGAGATCTTCCTGCCCCTGGCTCCTAAGTGCTGGGATTGACAGAATATGCCATCACACATAATTCTTAATAAGTCTTTTTTTTTCTATTGAGGTGAGTGTAAGGCTTTTTTGTTTTGTTTTGTTTTGTTTCCAATAAACCATGGATAGTTTTCCTTTGTTGAAGAGTTAGCTGGTATTCTCCCACTTTGCAGGTTGTCTCTTTAATATGTTGACTGTTTTCTTTTCTATGTAGAAGCTTTTTCTTTCTGTTGGTCTAGTTTTATTCTTGTCTGTGCTTTTGAGGGCTTACCTAAAGCATCATTGCCCAGGCAAGGTCCTGAAGCGTTTCAACATGGTTGTATCTTTCAGTCCTTACCACAGCTCTGTTAATACATGGGTTCTTTGATCACTGCTGTCTACAGATGAGGAAACCAAGGCTAAAAAGATCATACCCAGGGTGACATGGAGCACCTGGAACTCAAGCAAGACTCCGATTCCAAGTCAAACAGTCTCTCCACTCACCTCACAATCCTCTGCTAAGGTTTTTGTATGCAAGCCCTCTGCAGTGCCCTCAAGGAACCCCAGCCTGCCCTGCTGAGACCTTAAGCCAGCACAGAGACAACCAGCCACCCAGGCAAAGCACAAGACTTGGGTCCAAGTCACGTGCTTCATATCCACAAGAGGGCCATCTAGCCTGTCTGGGGGAGGTCAGTGAAGGCTTCAAGAAAATAGAAGCGACCCGGGTCTAGAATTCTGTTGAACAACATTTATTAATGCCTACTCTATACCAAGTCCAAGTTGGGCACCTTGACAAAGTCAGTACTGGAAAGAGACCAACTACAAGTGGCAAAAAGGGCCACTGATCCTGACTGTGAACCCGAGGAGACCACACAAGAAGCTTCAGAGGAAGCTGCACAGCAGGACCCTACCTAGAAGAGCAGCTCTCCCCTGGCAGGCAGGTGGTTAGACACAAGGGTTCAAAAAATAAGAGCAAGCACATGGGGGAAATGAGAACAGGATGAAACAGGACAGGTGTGGGAGGCGGCTCAGCAGTTAAGAGCACTGGCTGCTCTTGCAGAGGACCTGGGTTCATTTCCCAGAACCTATATGGCGACTCTCAATCATCTGTAACCCAGTTCCAGTGGACCTGACTCCCATTTCTGACTGCTGTGGGCCTAGGCATGCACATGGTACACATACATGCATGTAGACAAAAGACTCATACACATAAATAAAATAAAATAAGTCTATAAATAAGAAGACAGAGAGCTCTAGAGCAGCCCAGGCAGGATAGGCCGCAAGGCTGAGAGTTCTAGCAGCTCCTGCTCTTCTCACCATGGGGTTTTCCTCACAGACACAAAAGCCACCTGACCCCAGGTATATAAGACTCATGAAGAAGTTACAATAAGCCGGGCATAGCGGCACACGCCTTTAATCCCAGCACTCAGAGGCAGAGACAGGTGGATCTCTATGAGTTCGAGGCCAGTCTGGTCTACAGAGTGAGTTCCAGAACAGCAAGAGCTATGAGAGAGAGAGACAGACAGAAAGAAAGAAAGAACTAGTTACAATAATCAGAGGGAAGTGTGTCAGACACTGGAGCAGAGGGTGAGCAGGGAAGGGGAAACAGGCTGAGCTAGGACAGAGCTAGAGAATTCCTCAGAGGCAGAAACTCAGTAGGCAGAGAGAGGAAGACAGGGCTAGGGTCGGGGACATCAAAAAGGACCAGCCAGGCTGTGTGGCCACCGCCTTGCCTTGCCTCGTCTCGCCCTGCCTCTCCTCCAGTGACTAATGGCAGGCCATCCATTGTGGCTGACATTAATGCTTCCCTCCATCCGTCTCCTACTCATTAAATTACCATTTTATGGCCAAAATCTTTCTCTCTCATAATTGATAAAAATCTCCTTTTGATGTTCGGCATTATTGGGGCAAAATGTTTTTTATTCTTCATTATGTTTTTAATATAATTTTTTTTCCATTGAGATCTGCTGGGAAGGCAGGATGAGGACAAGCCAGGAGGAGGGGAACTATCTCTCCCCACTCACCCAAGTTCACTTACTGGCTGCTACCAGATCCTTCTGTTCCATTCCCAGAACACTCACTGGGTGGCCTTCTTAGAGACCATCTGGGGAGACAAGCCAGGTGCCAGGACAAATAAAGGTAGCATTCAGGCCAAGAGAAGCAGGTCAAAGGCCAGCTGACCCCAACAATGTGACCCTATAGATGACCGCAGGCCAGGGAGGCAAGCTGACCTCATCAGGCCTCTGCCAGGGTAAGACCAAGGAGAAAGGGCAAGGGCTCCTAAGAGCAAGGACCCCCAGGGGATGACACGATGCCTGCACAGGAGGAGCTCAATAAATATACTTGCATAACAAGACACAGAGCACCAGTCAGGTCAGCCAGGCTCGGTGTTCTAACAGGCCACCTGTGCTCACCCACAGCAAGCCCACCCTCAACAGAGTCTACAGAAAATGAACGGGAAATAGTAAACCCACGCCACAAAACTAATAAGCCAGCAGGGAGTTTTGCTGATGCCCATTAGTTCAGTGTCATGTGAAAGCAGGACTGAGGGTACAAACACCCAGTTCCCCTCAAGGGCTGCATGGAGAACTGAGGTGGTTTATCTGTGGGCCATCCTGGCTGAGCCACTGTGCCCAGATACTAGAGTAAATGTTACTCTGGATGGATTGCCCCCTTTTTTCTTTTGTCCAGTGCTGAGGTCAAAGTCAAGGCCTTGAGAAACCTAGACAAGCACTCTTCCACTGAGCTACATCAGAAATCCAAACCTCAACCCTTGGGTTTTAAAGCATTGTCTCCTATGTAGACCAGGCTGGCCTCCAAATCTCAATCCTCCTGTCTCCACCTCCATAGTACTGATTACAGCCCTTCCCATCTAATTTATTAGTAAAACAGGTTGCCTTCCATATGTGAGTGGGCCTCATGTAATTAGATGATATCCCTGAAGCAAGAGGGAATTCTGCCAGCAGATGGCCTTCACAATTGAACCTGAACTACAACATTGGCTTTTACTAGGATTCTGGCAGGGCCACGCTGCCAGTTTTGGACTTGCTAGTCTCTACAATCACATAATCCAATTTTTAAAAATCAACATATCTTTCTACAAATATCTATGCACATATACATATAAAGATATAGTTATATAGATACACACACACACACACACACACACACACACACACACACACACATATATTATTAGTTTAGTTTGTCTGGATGACCCAGGGTAACACAGGAATGAAATGCTCCCAGCCCTGGCAAACAGGTATTAGCCTGGAGGAAAGGCTGCCTGCGGGAAATATCTTGTCCTACTTCTCACCAAGGTTTCCCTGAGCCAGCAGCAGTCCTATGTGGTCCCTGACCACACCATCCCTTCTCCTACCTCTCCTTCCTTCCTGTCTTTGTTTTGACTGGTCCTCGCACCCCACAGTATTGTCTTTCTGGCCAGAACCACCACACTGAATAAGCAACTGACATCTTTCAGGCAGGAGTTTCTTAACTTCTCTGAACTCTTGATTCAACTCAGAGCAAAACATGACAGATATATCATCCTCCACATGGCCCTGTGGGTTCATAAAAAAGTGGGTATACCTACCCACTGGTACACAATGGCACCTCCACAGCTCTTCTGAATATTCATTAAAACTCCAGCTGTGTATTCTGCCAAGAACACTAAATACTCCCAACATCTAACACTCATTCCTGGCAACTATGGGAAACCACAAAATAAACCAAAGACTGACATAACCATGTTGCAGAGGGCACAACCCAAACAAGAGTTTCCAGACCAAACTCTAGTCAGTGACCTCACTGTCTTTAGTTTCCCATAAAATTTCAGAGGTGAAAATCTTATCTGGCACAACTGTATTCCATGATAATAATAAACCTCCATCCATGGTTTCTCTTTTGCTCACTCTGTTTTCTTTATTTCAACATAGTCTCCCTTACATAACCCAGGTAGGCTTAAACTCATGATCCTCATGTGGCCTCTCAAGAGCTAGGCTTATAGATGTGTCTACATGTTTGGATCATTTGTTGACATGTGTTGCATCCTGACTCACTTGTGTCTGTGAGCAGACATGCATGTGCAGGTGTGTATCTGTAATCAAAGATGGTTGTGCCGCTGTAGCGGACGATCCTTATGATAACTTCCTAAGTCCCAGTATCCCTAAACTCTGCTCAGCTTACTTGCCTACTCATAAAAGATCATATCTGCCGAACATGGCGGTAGAC
Organism: Lophiomys imhausi; assembly: GCA_907164525.1. Lineage (NCBI taxonomy): Eukaryota > Metazoa > Chordata > Mammalia > Rodentia > Muridae > Lophiomys > Lophiomys imhausi. The sequence goes on from CAJQZJ010000909.1 coordinate 2,133,551, forward strand.
ACCTTTAACCCCAGCACTCGGGAGGGAGAGGCAGGTGGATCTCTGTGAGTCTGAAGCCAGCCTGATCTACAGAGTGAGTTCCAGGATAGCCAGGGATACAGAAAAACCAAAATGAAAAAAAAAAGAAAGAAAGAAAACCACATCTCTGCATTATTAAGACAATCAGGATCAGCCTCCCAGTGCCTTCCCTTCTGCACTATCTATATATGTCAGGCCCTTCAGCCGGCCCTTCACCAAGCCCCGCTCCAACTCACTCCCTTGGGCTCACATTCTGAAAAGAACATTGCAGACCCTTCACAACATGGCCTTGGCTCCTAAACACTATAGTCTAGTCAACCAAGCTCAGTCCCCTCCTGGTTTCTGCCTCTCCTACCACTGCACCTTTCCTGAGCCCAGGTCACCCAGTGAGCCCCTCCTCCCATCTCTGAAGAGCCTGAGTCAGATGCCATGGGTGGCAGAAAGTCTCTATCTGGTTGAATGGTTGAATCCCTTCTCTCCTGCAAACTCCATGGACCCTCCTGTGACCAGGCATTGCCTTGAACAACCTATCTCCCACCAGGGGGTCTGGAATGAGGTCAAACCATGATCGGCCACATCAGAGTCTAGAAACTGCGCCTTTTTCACATAGTCCAGCTGTTATTACAAGCAAGAAAAAGAAGGAAAAAGGAAAGAAAAAGTGTTGGGCCACCAAATCCCGGGCTGCTGGAACTGGTGGGAGGCCCCAGAGGACCCCTCACCCAGGTGAAGATGATGTAGAGACACACTCATGTTTGTTCAGGGGACTCATGCATGACCCCAAAGACTGAGGCTGGCTGGAGTAGGGGCAGAATGTTTGCCTCATGATCAGGAAGCAAAGAGAGACAGGAAGGGGCTCACGATTCCCTTCAAGGTTCCCTGTGATGGTCAATGTGATGGTATTTAGAATTATCACAGAAATTAGCCTCCTGTTTCTGTAAAGAAATCTCTATATTGGGTTGAGGTAAGAATACCGACCTTAGAAGCATGTGGCAGGCGGGGGTCCCATACAGAATGAAAAGGAGACAGAGCACATGGCAGCACTCACTATCTCTGCTCCCTGACCGCAGATGCACGCTCCTGCCACCATGTTTTACCTTCATGGTGGACTGTACCCTCAAACTGAGAGCCAAAATAAACCCTTACTTCCTTACATTGCCTCCAATCACGTATTTACCACAGCAATAAGAAGAGTAACTATTACAGTTCCCGATGGCCTAAGTCCTCCCTTCCACTGCAGGTAGAATGCCAGGACTCCGAAGTCTAAGCCTTTAAAACACGGATCTTTAGAGGGCAATTATTCAAACTTTAGCGACAGTCAACGCCCCATGACTCAGGCCTGAACTGCCCCCATTCGCAGCGAGATGTCAGTCTGGCCTCCTTGGACCACGGCCAAGAATAAAGAGAGCCTGAATCTCATCCTTCAGAGCACCAGTTGGCAGGAAAGGGCCAGGACGCCAGCACACATCCCTCACTTGTGAACTTAGGTGCCATCTGCTGGCTAAGGTAGTTACTGCAATTGGACCTGTGGCCCTAAGGGTAGTGAAGGAACAGAGCTGAGATACTCAATTCAGTCCAGACCAAGGTCACTTCTGAGACAGCAGAAAATGTCCCTATCTCTTTAGGGACAAGCTCTTGAGCCTCCCCTTATTACTTTCTTCTGTCCCTAGATCTCTTCTAAGCCAGTCCCTATGCAAGGATGAAGACCTTCAATGACCTTCTTCTCTACACTGATGTACCACCTGATGTCCAGGGGCTGGGACATGATCTGGTACCAAATGTAACCATGAAGCAAAGAGTTCAGGAATGCTGTGGCCTCCACCTTATGTGCCATCCTTACAGTGGGGACGCCCTCTCGTGCCAGCCCCAACTACCTGCTACAGGAAGTGGCTTGAACTCACAATTGACTTTCAGGGACTCTGTGGATGAGAAGGGTCCTCAAGAAACACATGAACTAAGGCGTCAGGACCAAAGCAGCATCTTAACAACCCCCCCCCCCCCCCCCCCCCCCCCCCCCCCCCCCCCCCCCCCCCCCCTCCCCCCCCCCCCCCCGCCTATAGTCTGAGACATAGATGCACTCGCATAGTCTTTGAACTTGGGACGACCTTAAAACCTAGCCAAGGACTGGAGAGCCAGGAAAAGGATGATGCAGGGTGTTCAGCTTCTTCCAACTACATCCTGGAAACTAGAGATGGAGTCCAGCTGCTACAGGAGGCCCACAGCTGGAGGGGGCAGGAACTAGTGCAGCCCATCTGTCCTTACAGAGAGTTCTTCCCAAGCAGTGTCATGGGAGGGGCTGGAGGAGGAGGGAGTGCAGAGTGAGTGATTTCATCCGCCCTCACTCCCCCACACTCACCCACCCTGCCTCCCACACAGCCCCTTTCCCCGCCCCTCCACCCACAGATGAAAACGTGTGTCACCAGGGAACAAACGCTACCTTCTTGGGGAGTTGTAGCCGTGGGGGAAGACTCTGACTGGGTTCCTATGGAGCCTGTGGTAAGAAACCCGCAGAGCTTAGAGGTTTCTCAGCTCCCCAGCAGTGAGGGACAGCCCCTCAGAACTGTGTGACCTGGACAACAGCCTCACTATCTCAGGAGGACTACAGACAAACTAGGGTCAAACAGACCCTGGGCTTAGGCCTACTCAGCTGGAGGAGGCTGGCAAAGACTCACTGAATCCACAGGAGACATCTTCCAACCCCAAACATCCTACAGCCAGTTGAGTGGGCCCACCATGAGGGCTCACAGTTCTTACTTTTCACGTCCCTCTGCCATGGCCTAGTCCAGAAGGAGCTGCTGGCCTGGTCTTGTCCCACTCCTTACCACGATGCTTCCAAGGGTTAATCTCCTCCTACCACCCTCCCTCACATCCACCCCTGCTGAGCTGCTACAGGCCGGCAATGATGTGCTCAGTGCTGTTATTAGCTGACTTGTTTCCTTTCAGCTTGGGAAGGGCGAGTGAATCTCACACTGCTGGAAGCCAGAGGCCAACAGTCTCAGCCAGAAGCCAAGGCATGCAGGCTAACACCATGCCAGCCCTGTCCCTGCTTCCTGGAGTTCCTCTATCCAAGTCCTATTCCTCCCAGCCTCCAGCTTTCTCCCTGACTCCAGTCCTAAGTCAATCTGTCTTTCATTCCTTCTCTCTCCCTCTGGATCTCTTTAGCTGGGTGCTGCATGCTCACAACCAGCTCCACATATCAGTAAAAAAAACAAAACCAAAAAAAAAAACAAAAAACAGGACTGATCTTTATCCCACCTCTGCCCCATGCTCAGCCTTGCCTTGCATGACCTAGGAAGCTCATTTGCCCACTACACAAACACTGGTTCCTGCTATATACCTTACTATTCTGGTGCTACAGGTCCAAAGAAAATGGACTGTCATGGTCTTCATCCCTAAAGGTTTTCTGACTTGCAATACAGTGGCCTGATTCCAATCAAGCCACACTGCAACACTGGGAGGGTGCTGAGTTATGCGGGCCTGATTCAGATAGCCTAGGGAGGTTCCCAGAGCCGCTGCAATCTATATAGGGTAATAGCACCTATCACTCCGCCTGGCATTTGCTTCATGGATGGACAGATGGACAATTGGCCTCCAATCACTTGTCAGATAGAGAGCATACTAACAAGCAGAACAGGGACCCAGACCACAGTCACTGACGGCTAGTGGTACACAGTGAGAAGATGGGCAGAGCACAGGACACGACCCTCTGTCTGCTGCCCCTTACCCGCTCTAATCTTCATGCCGACCCCATAAGGTGCACGCTGTGGTCTTCCTTGATTTACAGAAAAGGTGAGGTGACAAGAGCACATAGTTTGAGCTGGGTCCAAGTCTGTGGCTCCAAAGCTCAAACTCTAACCACCAGGCCCCTCCCACACTGAGGCAGTCAGTGGGGACCAGGTGAGGTGTGCAGGTGTGCATCAAAAGAATTACGAAGGGTTTAATTTTATTATCTTTGCTTGTCTGTGTTTGGTGTGTGTGCGCGTGCGCGTGTATGCACACGCACGCACGTGGGCATCCACATGCACATGAGCACATGCTACATGTATACAGGGACCCATGGAAGTCAGAAGAGTGCAACCGATCCCAGGAGCTGAGGTTAAAGATGGTTGTGAGCTGCCTAACGTGAGTCCTCTGGAATGTCACAAGCACTCTCAAGCACTGAGTCAACCCTCCAATCCCCAGGGTTTTAACCTAAGGACAACTGGGAAGCATCAACAATTACAAACCAACCTCAGAAGAGGCCTCAGCTGGTGAAAGCTGGACTTTCAGATTACGGGGCTCAGAAAACTCTAGAAGCACGGCACTGTGTGAGGGGAATGGGGGCTCAGTAGAGGTCTTGGAGGGATGCTCAGATTGCAGCACATAGTATCTTGAGGCTGCATCTGACCTGGTCAGCCACCTGCAATGGTCACTCCAATCCCTCCCTGTCTCCAGAACAAGCCAGTGAGGGTCCAGGTAACTGTACCCAGTTTAGCATCAAAAACACAACAACAACAAACCACATTCTGCAGGTCACCAGCCTGGGAGTGAAGGTGTGACACCTTTCTCTCCTTTCTCTGTCACTCCAGGGTACAGAATGGAATTGAGAAGTTGAGACAAGGAGGTCAGTTCTAGTGCCTCTACTGTAAGGAAGTCTTTTTTCTTTTTGAGACAGGGTCCCACTATGTAGCCCTTGGCTCTCCTGGAACTCACTATGTAAACCAGACTGGCCTCGAATTCAGAAAGATCTGCCTGCCTCTAATTCCCAGAGCTAGGATTAAAGGCATTCGATTCCACACCCAGCAGGAATAGTCAGAGGCCTCTCACAATAGACTGGAGTGCCTTGGGTGGCAGGAAAGAATATGCTTCCCATCCCTGGGAGATCAGGGAGGCTGCACAAGTGTCTTCCAGAAAGAATCCGGAGAAGCCAAGGCAGAGAACTGGATGGTTTGCTGATGGCGTCAGAACAGTGTGTGCCTGCCTACATCCCTCAGCTGCAGAGCGGAATCAGTAATAGTTCTCACCCCACACTTGCTGTGAGCGCCAACTGTGACACTGTCGCCACAACACTTATCAGCATGCAGTAAGCCCCCAGGGCCTGACAGACAGTGTTGGATTGAAGAGGCCCCAATCCTCTTAGGTTATGAGCCAACACTGTTGAATGCGGACAGCTCATATTTCAGCTCATATTCAGAAATATTTCATATTTCTCTTAGTGATGGTCTCTGAGGCTCCTTCTAGCTTCTGGTTAGCACTGAACGTTGCGGAGACATTTGATTCTGCAACAGTGATGGATCCCCGTAGGGTACATTAGGCCCATGCAGCAAGAACTCTGCGGGGAGCCCATAAGGCTCCCGCAGTGCTTTGCGTTCTGCCTCCTCCCTGTTCCAGAGCAAGGTACCTCCTTGCCCAGGTCTTCGCGGATGACCTGTCGGACCTCTTGCATGCTGCTCTGTGGGGCCTGACTGTGCAACACCTTCAGCGTGCTGGTGTACTCCTCCGGCAGCAGGTAGTCCAGAGCCCCCAGGTGCTGGCCCACCTTGATGAAGGTGCCCCGGTTGGCACAGCAGAGCTCACAGAGGCGCCTGGCAGAGCGGAGATGCACCTGCAGGAGACAGGCAAGCCAGACAAGTGAGTGCAGTCTGTTCTCCGGACAGCATTCCTTTCTCCTGCCTCTCTGTTCAAACACCTTTGTTTGCTCCCCAGTGCCCAGGGCAGGCGCACACACGCACGCACACATGCACGTCTCTCTTTTTATCTTTTACTTTAATGTTCTCCTGGTCCCCAGTGCAGTCAATTCTAATCTCACACTGAGGCCAGCCTCTGCTTCCAGTCTCCCCCCATTCTATCAAAGCTTAACTGGTTGGAGTCTCACTCCCCACAAATGAGCACACACAGCTAGTAACTAACCTAGACTAATAATATACTGACTCATTCAAGGGCACATTCAGCTAATACTTTTGCCACCTACTCCTCGACCATCTAACACTTCTCGTTTGTTTGCAACTCTTCCACTGACAGGATGAGAACAGTAATAATGGTAAGTAATAATAGCAACTACTCATATATATCAAATTTTTTAATCCTCAAAGTCATTCAGGGAGGCAGAGTTGATACCTTTGAAGATAAGAAAATCAGTTGTTTTACTTGGGAAATAAAAAAATGAATGTCCAAAAGATGGCTACAACACACTAAACCTAGGGCTTTGTTCCCACACATGGAGCAGACAGCTGGGCAGGTTAGCAGTGATAGGGCACTTTGTTTACACCCTGATGTGACTATGTCCTACTACAGCTGAAATGCGTCCCTACATGTACCCAAGCTGGTCCTCCTGAGTCCTCAGCCCAGCCCAGCTAAGGGTCTTGAGGTTAGGTCAGTCCTGTCTTGCAGGAGCTACAGCTTCTAAGAAAGATGGGCCTTGCATATAATTTAGGAGACAAGGAGTCCCAGTGTGCTGTGGGGAGCTGCTACCTGCTTCTATCAACAAAGTAACAAAGGAGTTTGAACACTGAAGACGAACTTACACTCTCGGGTGCTAAGAAGAAAACTGAAGCAACTAGCACTAAAACCATTCGAAGAGTTACCAAGAACGGAAGAAATGTCTTCTTGTACAATTAGTTGCCCGTTGAGCCTTTAGATCAGCGGTTCTATGGGTCATGACTCCTTTCACAGGGGTCACATATCAGATATCCTGCATATCACATATTTACACCGCAACCCATAACAGCAGCAAAATTACAGTTATGAACCAGAAAGAAAAATAATTGTATGGCTGGGGAGGGTCACCACAACATCAGGAACTGTACTAAAAGGTCACTGTATTAAAAGGACACAGCATTAGGAAGGTTGAGAACCACTGCCTTAGATAATAAGAAGAGAGCATGGGAGCGCTGGTCCTGGAGAGATGGCTCAGCAGTTAAGAACTTGCAGAGGACTTGGCTTGGTTCCCAGCATCCACATGTCAGTAAAACCAACCATCTGTAGCTCCAGTTCCAAGGGATCCAGCACCCTCTTCTGACCTCCATGAGCACCTGGCATGCACTTGGTGCATATCCACACATGCAGGCAAACACTGAGACACGAAAAATAAAATAAATAAAAATTTTAAAATTTTAAAAAAGAACACTGCATTCCTAAACAGCCATGTCCCAACTCCAGGTTGTCTTCAGGCACACAGGGACCCATTCATTTCTAACTCTGGTGTATGGCTCTGATGCCCACCACAACCCATTCTAGGGGAAACATGTCTCTACAACTCCTCCTCCTCCTCAGTGGAGTCCTCCAGCCGTGATGGAGACAGGGTCCAAATGGCACCAAGGATAGTCTGTTTCCTCTAGCAGGAAACAGTAAGAAAGAAACTACGGAAGCACTGCATGACAAAATGGATCGTTTCCTGCAGTCAGTGCCTGGACTTTCCATCCACTTCACCAAAGAACAACTGGACAGCTTGGTCTGCCTGGGTAATTTAGTCTTATGAAGAAGAGAAGGCAGGTAGATCTCCTAACTTGAAGAGTGACCCCAGAGGAGTCAGAGTTGGCAGGCAGGGAGAGTCTCTTGAGAAGTGGGAAACCGGGGATGCAGTTCAGCTGGTAGAATGCCTGTCTAGCATGCATCAGGGTTTGGTTCAATCGCAGAACCACAAAGAACTGAAACCAGGACAAAGCTGCCCAGTGCCAGACTATAGAAGGACATATGGAACTGGGTAAGGCAGAGGCTGTAGCTGGCCAAGGCTAGGCTGTAGTTCTGAGATGAGATGTTGTGGTCAGCAAAAGGACTACAACTATTATGGACACACAACTCAGCATGTGTGAGCACCTGAGAGGGGCAGTGGCCAACATCAGGGGTTCTCCTCGGTCACTCTCAACTTTAATTTTTGAGGCAGGGTCTGTCACTGAAGCTGGACCACCCATTCCTCCAGGATGGCTGGCCAGTGAGCTCCAGGGATCTACCTGTCCCCCGGCTCCCCAAATGCTCCGGTTACAGATGCACAACACCACACCCCATTTTTACATAGGGACAAGCATCCAAACTCGGGTCCCCATGCTTACACAACAGGCACTTTACCAAATAGGCCATTTCCCCCTCCCCCTAAAGGTAAAAAAAAAAAAAAAAAATCTTAGTAAATCTAACCCCTGTAAGTGGGACCATCTCTCAGCCATGGACCCACTGCTTCTCTGGTCCCCAAGCGAGACATCCAGTTGGGGCAACAGGGGGATTCTGTGAGGCCCACACAGATGCCAGCATCACCCTCAGTGGTTCCAGTATTCAGGGAAGATGAGAAGCCAGCAGGGGCAGGCACTGCTCACTTCAGGGAACCTCACAGATTAGCCATGGCCCATACTCTCATTCCCTGTAGTCCCCTTCTGGAAACCAACCAACTCCCTCCATGTGTTGGGCACCCAAAAGGCTGTTCCTACAGATTAGCTTGCTCTCATGCCCACTATCAAGTTCCTCGGCCAGCCAGCAGGCTGCCCAAGCAGTGGAAGAACTCAGCTAAATCATCAGACCCACCCCTGTTCTCTGCCCTCATCTCTAGGAGTAGCTGCTGTGTATATTTACTGTTACAACCATTAGAATCTCATTGGCTCTCTTTTAGGAGTTAGCCGTCTTTCACTACTTAATAATTCTTCACATTCAATTTCCCCTGCTCAAATTACTTATGTAATTAGAAGCTGGGTGACACACAGTGCTAAGCCCTGAAATTAAATTCGCAATGATTAAGATGAAAATTGAGGAATTTTTCAGATCAAGAGAAAAATGTAACCCACTGTGTGTGTGTGTGTGTGTGTGTGTGTGTGTTTTCCTGGCCAACCTGTCTAGTGTGTTCTTTAACTAGATTTACATGTCTCTGCTACTGCCAGTCCTTAGAGAGCATTGGCCTCATCCTGGAGAGCCCTTCCAAAAAGAAACAGTTCATTGTCCCTCTCCTGTGACTTGACACAGAGACAAAGGGATAGTAACCTTCAAACACTGCCTGAGCAACACAGGGTCCATGGTCCACCCAAGCCAGGAAGGTTAGTCAACCTTGGCTCACCTGTTACCTGGGACATCGATCAGCTCTTGGGTACAGAGGCTGTGTACAGTACGTTCTGTGTTCCTCAGGGTAAGCCACCCAGACACCAAAAATGTAGACTGGTGACAAAGATAGGTCATATACTTACAAAACCAGGATCTATGAAACTGAGTCAGCACCTACTGCATATGGCACGTTCATTCCTACAAAAGAGCTCTTTATCCAGCTTCTAACACACACACTCACACACACATGCCCACACACATAGACACAAACACAGACACACATACACATGCACACATACAGACACAGACATACACACATAGACACACACACACATGCCCACACACACAGACACACACACGCTCAGAGACAAGGAGCATTGACATTGAAAACTTAAAATATTCTGTTATGGTTAAAAATGCAGGGGGCTGGAGAGATGGCTCAGTGTTGTTAAGAGCATAGGCTGCTCTTCCAGAGGTCCTGAGTTCAATTCCCAGCAACCACATGGTGGCTCCCAACCATCCATAATGAAATCTGGTGCCCTCCTCTGGCCTGCAAGCACACCTGCAGACAGAACATTGTATACATAATAAATAAATAAATCTTAAAAAAATAAAACAAAATAAAATAAAAAATAAAAATAAAACTAGAATGTTAAAAAAGAAAAATGCAAATGCCACTTAAGGGAGTAGCACTGATCTCTGTTCTGCTCCAACTCCCACAGGCCCACTGTCCTTTCAAAAGCCAGGTTCACTCTGATATTCAGGAAAGTTACTGACTTAGTACCAAGTCCCTGGCTTTCAGTCACTCCACTTGGCACCACATGGTGCTGAGCCTACTGGCAGTGGGAATCCATGGGGGAGTGAACAGTTCTCTCATCCCAGGATCATGGTCCAGCTATACACGTTTATGTTTGACTGACAAAGCTTCCAGGATCTCCTGACTTCCTCATCCTCTTGACTCTGTCCCTTAAGCACACATCCTTGAGTATGCACATACACACAGCAGTACAGGAGGGAGGAGCCGAGGGACAACGGCCAGCTGACAACAGAACCGCCCAGGGAGCCTCCTGGGACACAACACGGAAGTGCTCTGGTCCCCTGCCTGCAGAGAGGCTACTGTGCACTTGAAAGGTGGCTGGTGTGGCTGAGGACTACACTGTTAAGTCGCTAAGATGAGTCATTATGTGTAGTGATTTTTAAGGAGCTAGTGGCTGCCGCTGTACTAAGGCCATCAAACAGCACAGTTATAATAAATGCAAAAGCATCTGTCCAGAACCTTAGTGTAAGTACACCTTGTCCCACAGTAAACATCCAAATACACATGTTTTTAAATCTGCATATTACTTCTAGAAACCAGATCTCTCCCCCATCAACCCCATGGCTTTCTCTCTGAATTCCCTTCCCCCTCCCCCTGTGCCCCATCTGTCTCTGTCTCTGTCTCTGTCTGTCTGACTCTGTGTGTGTGTGTGTGTGTGTGTGTGTATGTGCGCACACGCGCGTGTGTTTCAGAGGACAACCTCAGGTATCACTCCTCAGTTGTCTTTCCCCTTTTGTTTAAGACACAGCCTCTTCCCACCTGGAACTTCTTCAAGCAGACTAGGCTGGATGGCCAGTGAGCCTTGGGAATCCATCCACTCCACCACTTATCTCATGAGGATCACAAGCACAGATCACCATGCTTTTTCCATGGGATATGGGGATCAAATTCAGAGCCTCACACTCGCGAGGCAAGCACTTCACCAACTGAGCTGTCTCCCCAGCTCCGGAACAGAGCTTCTTGACATGTCCATAGAGATTAAATAACTCAGAGTTCACTGACGATCTCAAGACCTCACAGCCAGTAGATGGATGGTCCAAGCCTTCATCTGCCAGACACCAGGCCCTGTATCCCCTGCACCATGTGCAAGGAAATGAGCTTTGGTAGGGGATTGTATGTCCTGTGCTTACAGTGCCATACAGGACACGGATGTTCACCCATGTTCTTTGCACAGAAAAACCACAATATCAACTGACCAGTGGACATATGTCCATAAAGCCAGAACTGGCAACAGCAGGCAGGAACGGCAGCTGCCCAGTCACTCCACGTGACAGGCACTGGATGGTCACCAGGCTAGGAACTGAGGTGGCCCCGACAGTTGGATCCAGTGTACACATTTTAAATGGCTACAAAAAGTCTGTTCACCTCTAAACAAATAAGGAAGGTCACATGACTTGTTAGGCAATGGCACTGATACTAGAGCCAGGAAGACCTGGGCCCAGACCCTATTTGGTACTTACTTGTCATCAAACTTCGACAAGTTAATAAACTTTAGAACCCTGGTCTCTCCCTGAACAGAAAGGGGACAATAACTATGTTCAAATAACTGTAGCTAAGTAAAGTAGTACATAAAATCAAGCCTGGAGTCAACTCCAGCATACAACCAGTGCTCAGAAAATAGCAGAGAAAGGCAGAGGGGAAACAAATCAATCTTCCCAGAGAATGAAATATCTACAAATTAATAAACAGAGAGTCCCCAAAAGATGAAATACAAATGGCTGAGAAACATCTTTAAAATGTTAAACATCCTTAGCCATCAGGGAACTGGAAATTAAAACTACTTTGAATTTTCATCTTATCCCACTCAGAATGGCTAAGATCCAAAATATAGCCAGGCGGTGGTGGTGAATGTCTTTAATCCCAGCACTTGGGGTTAAGTAGAGACAGGAGGATCTCTGAGTTAAAGGCTAGCCTGGTCTACAGAATGAGTTCCAGGATAGCCAGGGCTACACAGAAAAACCTTGTCTCAAAAAGTTAGAAGTTGAAGAATAGATAACTAGAGTCTCGTAGTTAAATTTTGTGTTGTTTAGGAATCAAGAGGGTGTTCTGGATCTAAGAAGATATTTTTAAAATTGTGAGGCAAGTTAGTATGAAAGCTGAGTTAGATATAGAACTTCAAACTCATGGAGATGGTTAGATAGTAGAATGTTAAAGTCAGGTGCCAAATACATATGGACTGGACATTGGGAATATATGCTAAGCCATATAACTCACATAATTGTGGCCTATTTATTTCTGTTGTTTTGTATTGTATTTATAGTTATAAGAAAAAGAACCATTTGTTGGACTGAAAGGGAATGCTGTTGGGGGGAAAAAGAAATACCTTGAACTAAAAAAAAAAAAGGGGGAAGAGGATGGGGGGTTGAGGGGGAGGAGGGTGGAAGGGTGGGACTGGAGGGGGGAGTAGGGAGGGAATTGTGATTGAAATGTAACTTGAAGAAATAAAATATAAATTATTTTAAAAAATCCCCTTCCTATACTAGATTCAGTGTAGGACCCAAGCCTGGGTCCTACAACCTAATAGGAACAAAAGCTAATATCACAAACTGCCACCTAAACTGTAAAGTATCGATATACAAGAAATGCAAACAGCACCTTTGGCACACACCTTGTAATCCCAGCACATGCAAGCTGAGGCAGGAGGCTCATGAGCTTGAGGCCTGTCTGAGCTACTAGAGACCCTACGTTACTAGAGTCTCTCACAAAAAGTTATGGGATGGTGTCAGGGAAGAAAGGAGGGAGGAAGGGAAAAGATAGAAATACACATAGAAATGGAGTGTTATTTTAAACATACAGGGGTCCCCTCAGAGATCTCCCAAGTTCTGCTAAGACCTTTAACATCTGGTATTCATTTGCTCAGTGGCCCTCAGCTGTGCCTCACCCAGTATCTGGCTTCACTGATCAGCTGGATATGTGGGTGCAGTGCCTCCTCACCGAAAGCCCAACCCCTGCCTCCCATCCCCACAGAACTCTCACAGAGCAGTGGGCGTGGCCTCCCAGCCAGGCTCCATCTTCCTTTTCACTCCCTGCTCAGTAGCATGCCTTATGACTACCTCATTACCAATAACCTTGCTGTGATGAGTTTTAATCTGCCTCATATTAATTAAAAGCATTGTATTAGACATCTTGGTTTGTGGTTTGAGATGTGGGACAATGAATGAATAATAAGATAAACCCAGTGCCAATTAATTACTGATCTGAGCCAATGGAGCCAAGCAGGACCATCTTCTCTTCCTGTCTGAACCCCTGGGAGCAGGGGCTCTACCTCCCCAAACTTGCCAGAAAGGAAGCAACATCAGTCAGACTGAATCCACAGGGCCCCATCAGAACTGAGCAAGGTTTGGGGATGTCATGAGACAGAGGAACAGATTTACCAGTGCCCCACGAATGATGGGAACAAGTAGGGGACAGTGAAAGCCAAGGCCACGGGTCCCAAATGGAGCTGACTGAGTCTTTAATCTGATTAAGAATATCATATGACATTGCATGCTTGGCAATGTCATAATCAACTCATTGCACGTTACAATTAACATATGCCAAAGAAGACGAAGGTGAGCACAAAGACGAAAACAGGGACAATGAATAGCAGCAGCAGCACCATGGGCAAGTTGCACCATGGGCAAGTTACAGAACCTCTCTCAACTAGGTCTTCACTCGTGAGGTTGCTGAGAAGTGAGGTCACATAGGCGTGGCTCTTAGCCAAAGCAGGTACTTGTATACGTGTTCTAAGGGAGCCTAACAAGTATTTTTAATCAAGTATAGTAAGATGTATAAACACAGACACAATTACTGTGAAGGAAATTTAAGAGATTTTAATTACAAATCCCTTAAAGTCATGGCATGCTACATAAGACTACATGGAAAACTACCAGGATGAGTAGAAAGTGTGGGCAAAAGCCTCTGTTGTGGGTTCTATAGGAAAGACAGGGTGAGGCCGGACAATTCAGGACCATTTGGCTTGAGTCATTACTGCAGACTCTAGGGCCTGGGAGCTATGCCCAGTTGTCTGTCACCTGGTCCTAGACATTTAGCGCTAAGGGAATGAGGCCTTGAGAGTTAGAGCTGAATGGAGGCAGCTGGGGAATAAAGGCTCTGCATCAGTTTGCTTGCATAAGAAAGCCACATGGCCAGGAGAGAGCCTAGCTCTCAGAATCAGTTACTGAGAGGAAAAGCTCTTCTAATGCCTACAAAGATCCAGGACTCCAAAGCATCCAAAGATAATAGAAGTTAAACGCTAGCTAATATGAGTCTCTAGCTTTGCTTTGGGGCAGTCTCTCCAGTTCCACACACTGGGAACAGACAAACCAGCACCACCTACCCAGGCCGCTTCCCCGCCTTGAACTGGGCAGATCTGACATCACACTCAGTGCCTGAAACATAGCATGTCCTTCCCACCACATCCATGACCATAAAAATGTCACCCCCTACCTGAGTCTTCCTCAACTTAGGAAATGGCAACTCTAAACTTGGGAGTTTCCCAGGCCATAAACCTTAATGTCCTTAAAAAAAAAAAAAAAAAAGGACTTCTCTTACCTCCACACTCACATTCAAAACATAAAACAGTGGTTTTCAAAACCACTAATAGGGAACGGAGTTTTAGGCTGAAGGAATTAGTCTCTAGTGGTGGAATTAAAACTGTCAACAATGATTTAGGGAGGTATGAAACCAAGAAAGTTGTCCCAGCATTCCTGGAATCCCAACAAATGAGCTGTCATGACTACAAGCACTCAGCAAACAGTAAATGAGTTGCAAATTTAAGAGAATAATATTATTACTGGCAACTTGCATCTTCTCCTGCCAAAGAGCAGGCCTGCCTCCACAGATGCCCACAGGAGTTGGGGACCTGCACTCTTCAATCTACAAAGTATCCATTTGGGAACCTCATGGCCAGAAAAGCTACAGAGACCCCTTTCCTCCATCTGCCCCTTAATCACACACAGTGAGAAGATGCATAATTAATTTGTTCTCACAGTTACTCAGAGTGGTGGCATTTCTGGAATGGTGATTACAGACGAGAATAACAAATGCTGAGGCCATGAGCAGAATAATACACCCAGACAGCCTGCTGCCCCTCTTGTCTCACTGTGTTTGCTCAGGATACTGGCCTGGATGTGTTGCACTCTCATGGCTGATGGCAGAAAACAAAACAACACCCCAAAAGATATAGGCGAGAAGGCCTCAGTCTTGGCAAGAGAATGAGGCTGGACAGCAGGCTCGGTGTTAGGTAGGGAAGCTAGGGAAAACTGACCACAGTTGGCAGCAATTAGATGATGTGACTGTCAACTTCACTGTGTCTGAAATCAACTAAGAGACATCCTTTCCCAGAAGAATTATCTGAGGGGAAAGGTCCCCAGCATGGCCAGTGCCTTCCAACATCAGCCCAGAGACAAAGAGATATTTGAAGGAGATCTGAGGGAACGGCAGCGCTGCCTTTGCCTGACCGCCTTTGCTTCTTGAGGTTAAGACCATCTACTCCGTTGCTGTGGCTGCCGCTGCTGCCCTTCGCTAACATCAGAACGCAGCTACTTGGGCCTTCCTAAGAGGGCTGAAGACAGGTGGGGCTCTGGGAATCTTCCAGGCTTTTGGTGCCAGACTGGAACTGCAGGGGCCTCCATCCTCCTGCAGTGAGAAGCTACGGGGCTCCCAGCCTTTCCAGTGAACAAACAGCCACTGTTGGACTACCCAACCTGTCCGGGTCAGCCAATCTCATTATTCCACTTCACACACATTTATGCTCTATGTTCTGCTCCTCTAGAACAGAAGTTCTCAGCCTGTGGGTCTCGACAGCTTTGGGGGTCACATATCAGATACCCTGCATATCAGATATTTACACTGTGGTTCATAACAACAGCAATATCACAGTTATGAAGTAACAATGAAATAATTTTATGGGTGGGGGTCACCACAACAGGAGGAATTATATTAAATTAAATAAAGCATTAGGAAGTTCAGAACTTAGAGAATCCTGACTAATACAGACGACATTAATACTTGCTAATCTAATTACATATACTAATGACACTGTGATTCCTTAGAACAGTATCCTGGTTTAGCGATGTAGACCGAAATTGAAGTTTAAAGTTCTTCAGTGGTAAGTAAACAAAAGAAGTATGGCAACATATTTTAGATGGAGTCACCAGGTACAACATTCTTTTTATTACTCTTTGTGCTTTGTAATGACATTTGGAATTTTTCATAGTGAGATTTTCTTAACAGATCCAACAGCAGTTCACAGCCCCACAGAAGAAAATAAGGTAGCCGAGTGTGGTGGTGCATGTCTTTAACCCCAGCACTCAGGAGGCAGAGGCAGGTGGATCTCTGTGATTTCGAGGCCAGCCTGGTCTACAGAACAAGTTGCAGGACAGCCAGAGTTACACAGAGAAACCCTGTCTTGAAAAATAGGTGATAAGCTGGGCGGTGGTGGCGCACGCCTTTAATCCCAGCACTTGGGAGGCAGAGGCAGGCGGATCTTTGTGAGTTCGAGGCCAGCCTGGTCTACAAAGTGAGTCCAGGACAGCCAAGGATACACAGAGAAACCCTGTCTCGAAAAAACCAAAAAAAAAAAAAAAGAAAAATAGGTGATAGATAAATAGATAGATAGATACATACATACATACATACATACATACATACATACATAGATTGATTGATTTAATTGGGGCTCGCATACAGTTTCAAAGGTTTGATCCATTATTGTCATGGCGAGAAGCATGGTGGCACACAAGCAGACATGGAGCTGGAGAGGAGCTGAGAGTTCTACATCTGAATCCACAGGCAACAGGAAGAAAGAGTGACACTAGGCAGGCTTGAGCATCTGAGACTTCAAAGCACACCCTTTAGTGACGCACTTCCTCCTTCAAAGCCACACCTACCCTAACAAGGCCACACCTCCTAATCGTGCCACTCCCTATGGGTCTATTAGGGTCAGTTTCTTTCAAACCACCACAGGTATGGTGGCACATACCTTCAATCACAGCAGAAGCCAGGGCAGGAAAATCTCAATGAGTTCAAGGCCAGCTTGGTCTACATGATGAGTTCAAGGCCAGCCAAGGTTACATAGTGAGGCCCTGACTCAAAAAAAAGAAAGGAAAAGCTGGGCCTAACCCTAACCCTAACCTGCACATGCCTTTAATCCCAGTACTCAGAAGGCAAAAGCAGGTGGATCTCTGTGAGTTCGAGGCCAGCCTGGTCTACAAAGAGAGTTCCTGGATAGCTGGGGCTACACACAGAAACCCTGTCTCAAAAACCTAAAAACAAAACAAAAAGGAAGGAAACTAAACAGGAAGAAAATAAATAGAAATCAGAAAACTCAAGGAGATGGATTCACCTCCAGAGCCTCCATAGGGAATGCCACCTGCTGACACCTTCATTTTGTCCACAAAGAATCAATCACTCTGTGCCTCCGACCTCCAGCACCCTAACTAAGTCTGTAATGTTTTAAGCCATCATTCAATAATAATTTGTTACGGCAACCACAGGAAACTAACACAGTGGCTGCCTTAAAATGCTTTATTTCTGAATTAATGTTTCTCAGTGAAATCTCATGGTGCAGTGGAGTCTACACTGGGGACTTCACTCACACACATTCTCCACCCTTAGGATGGTTCTCGGAGGCTACTCCCCATACTCCAGCACACTAACTATCCCCAAGCCGGGTCTCCCTACCTCTGCCCTGCAATCCCTGAAGTTCCGCCCAGGCTGGCTTCATTCTGCCACTGCCCGGCATCCCTGCAGGGCCCAGTACAGAAAGGCTCGATGAGAGTCAGTGTCACACAGAAGCCATATGACATCCATCCCCATCCGAGGCTATGAAGACTATAGCAATGTGAAAAGGTCACATGACAGGGATCTTCCACCACTTTCAGGTGCAGACCCTGACCATGTACCAGTGTGGGGGCTGCCACCTCTTGAGAGTGCCTGTTGTCAGTGTGGCAAGACAACACAGACACAGGGAAGGAAAGCATCTTTGGAACAGAGCCCTGGGAAGCACAGAGTCAGCACTGGCTCCTCTGAGAGCACCCCCTCTCCCCTTGCTGGCTTTTGGACAGCTCATCAGACACAGCCCAGACCACAGAGCCCTCCTCAACCTCACCTTCGGCTGCTCTTTATCCTGTGACCACATTTTATCTCAGCGAGAGTTCAGAATATCTTACTCCTTCCCTGAACACCTCATCTAAGAATATATACTGAGTCTACCATGATGAGTATATGACACTGCAGCAACAAAGAGAGAGCAAGTCCCTGTTCTCTTGGAGCAAATGCTCTTGTGAGTTCCACGACTGTTACTTACCTCTTACAAGAATGAACCACTGACAAAAAAAAAACATAGCTGGGCAGTGGTGGTGCACCCCTTCAATGCCAGCACTCAGGAGGCAGAGATGGGCGGATCTCTGAATTTGAGGCCAGCCTGGTCTACAGGGTGAGTTTCAGGGAAGCCAGGACTACATAGAGAAACCCTGTCTTGGGGGAAGAAAACAAAACAAAACAAAAAAAAGAGTAGACCACTGTATACCCAGCATCCCACACAGTGGCTGACATACCATAGATGTTACTAAGCAGTAGCTGCTCAGATATCTGTATGAATATTCATACGTGGATATTCTACCCAATGATGAAGCATAGCATGGAGATGTCCTTCAGCATCATTAGATGGTCAGGATAGAAATCCATCTCCCAAGCAAAAGTCAGGAGGGAAGGAAAGGTCTAACGATTGGCTGAGATAGAAGAAGAGGCAATACCCCAGTTCCCAAACTACTCTGCCTTAAATTAGCCTCAAACATGTGCCACTGTGTCAGTCAACAGTTTATCTGTAAATTTACGCAAAATTTATTCTGCTAATTGGACATATGTCTCATGGTTCTACAAGGCAGTCTATTAAAATGTCTTGCTGTAACAGGCAAGAGCTTGGAGAGGAGGTTTTATTTGGGGACACGAAGAGTGCTGAGTGGATTTTAATTTGGTAGAAAATAGCTGCTTGGGGCCACAACAGTGAGAAGCAGGAAGGAAGAGCAGCCTGTTTGATTGCTGCTTCTGACAAGCAGTCAGACCACCTCGGCAGCTGCAGCTTTCCACCACATCAGGCCATTGCCACACTCCTAGTTTAGAGGCATGGCCACTGAGGCAAGAATATCACACCCATCCTACCTGCCCAGGTGTGAAGCTGTCCTCACAGCCCCTGAGGCCTGACCTCCTGAACACATTAAGGTACAAGAAGTCTTAAATTCAAGATGAATACTCCCAAAAGGCTTCAGAAGAAATGGCCAAGGGCTAAAGGCATGGAGGGTAAGTGGGCACAGAACGTCAAGACTTAACAGCCCACACTCTCGGATAGAACAGGGAAATCCATGCCTGTCAGCTTAAGGAGTCCTGGATGCTCCCAATCAGGAAGTGGTGGGGACAGGGTTAGGAAGAGCTACACCATGAAGTTTACCTGAGTTTCTGGGATGTGCTTAACAGCAGCCTACCTCCCCTCCACCCCCCCCCCCCAAAAAGATGCAACTTCATTCTAGCCCCTGGAACCTACAATTGTAACCTTATTTGGAAAGAGAACTTTGGCCAACATCACTGACAATTTTCAGATTTGATCAACCTAGGCTGTCTGGGAGAAGAGAGAGATTTATCTAAGCCCAGCTGTCCTTACAAGAATGAGGAGGGAAGAAACTGGACAGATACAGTCACAGGGTTACTTGGGACTTCCAGAGGAGACCAAAGATTCTTCTCCAGGCCCCTAGAATCAGCACAGCCCTGTCAGTCCTTTGATTTTGGACTTCCGGCCTCAGAACTATAGGAGAATGTGTATCTGTTGTGGGAAGCCACTCATTTTAAGTCATTTGTATGGCGATCACAGGGAGGTAATCAGCTGTGGACCCCTAGACGAGTCACTTCATCTGAAAGGGGACTAGCTGAGGAAGAAGGAATCAGCTGGAAGAGGGACACAGGAGAGCTCAGTGGGAGGGGAAACAAGCAAGAACCAAGTATAATGATATATATATGAGGATGACATTGGGAAACCTGGCACTTTGTATTCTGAGGATTTTTTTTTTTTTTTTTAGGTTTCTTTACAATGAGAACAGTGGTATTTACCTTCTGGATTGTCGGAGAGCTGAGGCAGATAACAGAGTCCTTAGCATCATACCAGTCTCGTAATTACTGTTCGGTACATGGGAACACCTGCTCGTAGCATCAGAGAACCTGTCTCGTTAGGCTGAGATGCATCTAAGATGGGCAACAGCAGGTAGAAGCTGGGTCTCCCCAGTTCCTGCCCTGCTGAGGGCCTTGCATTAGATGCAGATTCTGCAGTTCTCTCTGGGGAATAGGATCATCACCATCCACAACACCCATGGAGCCAGAAGACAGAGACAAGTTGAAAGCAGCCCCATGGGTGCAGCCAGTGCCAAGTCAAAGGACTCAGCTAAACAGTCAGAGGCAGCACTCTTACCACCAGAAGTATAGGGGCCTGTCTGACTACGCACTACACTACTGTCACTACAGCCACAGCCTTTGGAAAGTGACGTTGCTTCAGAGCAGTAGAAGTAAACCCCATCCTGCCAGGTTTTTTGAGAACCTAATGCAGTCCCAAGAGATAAAAATAGAAAAAGAAAAAAGGTGAGCCAGAAGCAGAGTAGAAAGGGAGTGGCCAGACTTAGCAGGGGAGAGAAGATGGCAATGGGGGGTGGGTGCCAACCAGTCTGGCCCAGCATCCACTGCAGATGGCTTAGGCTTACTTCTCAAAAGATGGCCCTATGCCAGGGACAGTGTGAAAAAAAGGGTGCGAGAGGCAGTGGTACGTAGTACCCAGAATGCTATTAACATTGAATTAAAGAGGAGAGAGGGCAGGCAAGATGGCTTAAAGGTAAGCACACTGCCAAAACTGACCACAAGTTCAATCTCCAGTACCCATGGGGAGAAAGGAGAGGACTGACTCCTGCAAGACACAGACACACACAGTAAATAAATGTAATTATTTATCATTTTAAAGACGGGAACGAGACAAGTGGCTCACTGGTTAAGTTTAAAGAAGACCTGGGTTCAATTCTCAGCACCTACACAGTGGTTCACAGCCCTTGGGGATGCGATGCCTTCTTGTAACCTCAGCACCAATCACACACAAGGCACGCATACATACTTTCAAGCAAACTATGCACACATAAAATACAATGAATACGTCTGTCTAATTTTTTTTAATTGAAAGAGAAGAAAAAAGAGTTCAGAACTGTAATTTCACCAATATTAGTTCTCAAGTGTTCAAGTGTTTTAAAATCCAAGGCCTATATGCAGATATAACAAGAGCACTATCAGTTGTCTCAGTCCATAGGCCACTAATGAGCCTAGACCAAATAAGAAGGTACTGCCATGTCCTTGGGCATATAGAGAGGCCAGGTGAGTTCAGTCTCCAGGGAAAAATTGCAGTTTCACCAGGCTTTCCCACAGGGAAGGCAGTGACCCCTGAGTCTCCCAGACTGCACCGAGACCCACTCCTGTCGACCAATCCTAGGATCAGAAAGGCTTCAGGATCTGAGCCCCTGCAGAGAAATGCATGTATTTCTGGTGCTCCGGAAGACACGGGGACACAGAAGGCCAGAAAGGAGGTGCTGGCTCAATCAGAGACTGCCTCCCTCACCCCAGAGAACCAATCAATCCTCAGGTGGCTCGACCCAGCACACTGCATGCAGCTCAGCCTATGCAGAATTTACCAGACTCTGAAAAAGCCAGCCACACAGACAACGAGGGTGCCATTTTCCTTCTCTGTGCAGAATTTTGCAGGCAAATGATCGTGATAACCAGGGAAAGCAGAAAAAGGAGGTGTTGAGGAACACAGGGCATGAATATCCGCTGAAAAGGATCCAAACCAGATGGACAAGCACTGTGTGTGCAGAGGACCTGTACACAGACCCCATGTTCCAGGTGACCACCCTACTCTGCCCCAGTGCTGGGCTCCTGCACCCCCTACCTGGGAGCCAGTTGTCACGGGGCAGGGGTCATGGGGAGATCAGACACAGTAATTCCAGCCCACAGAGCTATAAAGAAGACAGAGTTGTTGTCCATGCCTGCTTGCCTGCTTCGCCTCCCCCAGCACACAGTAGCAGTGACTGGAAGGCAAAGTTTGGGCCTCCCGCCCTGCACATCTCCTGAGCCTCATGCAGCACCTAGCATATAGCAGGTCAGCTAGAGTGACAGCTGAACAGAAGAATGGTTTGGGCAGGACGGTACCCGCATCTCAGAGAGTATTCCTGAAAAACCACACATTGCTACAGTTCCCTTTTGCAAACTACGATCCTTAAAATGCCTTTTGAATGGCCATCCCTTCTCTAGGATGATGAGAGAAGTATCCTCAACCCAACCAGCTGTTAAATGGCTCAAGAGTTGATTCTCCTTCCAGAAGCAAAGAGCTGGTATCTACTCATTCCTTTGAGGGTCTACTCAGCTGACAGGGGCCAGCCCTGGCAATGGCCAGGTCCCTTAGAAAACATAAAGAGTCAGCAAGGGAAGAGTGAGCCAGGCACTGGGCTTGGGGGGAATCTTACAGCCTGACTGGTCCTCAGGGCGCTTCTTTATTCGTACAGAACTCAGGAGGCAGGGACAGATACATGTTGTTCCAAAACATAGATCATACCATTTTTATCCCCAACACATGTTTAAACTTCCTCTTGGTCATAAGTTTAGTCATCATTGAAAAACCATGACAGAACAGAATTATTTTTTACAATAGTTTTCCCTCATCAACCCCACAACTCAACTTTTAAGAATCTTGAGGCATATTTTGCCAAAGCATGACAGCCCGTTCTCAGGTTGGTAGCTCGTGAGGTTTCAAGGGCACTCCACAGAAAGAAAAACTCCAAGCCAGCATAGGCAGATTGTCATGTCCCAAGGGTCAGAGTGTAAACTGTCATTATGCCCAAGAAAAATCTTCAGGCCAAAGCTGCTGCAGTTATTATTCAATTTCTGGCATAATACAAGTTTATATTTTATATACTTTTAGAATTCATTTACATGTCTAATCTTGGTTTTCCTTTGTTCCCTGGTCATATGGCACCTGTATCCCTGTATGAGCTAATTTACTAGGAAAGAGGGGTCTTAATACTTTTTTTTTTTTCAGAGCTGAGGACAGAACCCAGGACCTTACGCTTTCGAGGCAAGTGCTCTACCACTAAGTTTAATCCCTAACTCCAACACTTCATTCTTATATCATTTTTTCCACACAATTCTTTGTCTATCAATTGTCATTCTGCGTCTTCCAGGGAGCTGCTGAACCCTTGTCAGGACTCTCCCAGGAAGCTAGGACCTTGTCAGGCACCAAGCCGGAAGTGGACACTTCTCTGCCAGAAGGTCCCAGCTTGGTCAGTTTCCAAGCAGAAAAGGATAAAACACAGGACAGGATCTATGCCATAGGATATCCCAGAGAGGCAGGAGAAAGGATTATCTCCACCACAAAGTGTCACAGTTCTTATGATAAGCATGCAGGAGAGAGGACCCCTCTCTACAGTGCAGCAAAAGGTCACAGCACTTTTAGCTAAGCTTCCAGAACTGAGCCAGGCAGCTTCAAGGAGCTCAGAGGTCCTGGACCGGGCCAAACAACTTTGAGAGTCCAACTTGGCTCGGGCAAATCTGGTGGCTGCTTCCGGAATAGACAGCAACCTGATGCCTCAGCTGCAGGTGAGCACTACAGCAGGAGAAACAGCAGAAGCTCAGCACTGATGGGGTGGTGTTAAGCATTCTAAATGTTGATCGGTCCTGTTTGCTGTCTGTTACTTAATTGACTCTAATTGGTTAAATAAAGGCTGAGGCCTGGAGACTGAGCAAGACAGAGATAGGTGAGACTAGGGGGGGGGGAAGGGGGGGGGGGGGGGGGGGGGGGGGGGGGATTGTTTAAGAGACAAGGGAGCATCTTGGGAAGAAGGCCAGAGAGAAGCCAGGAGCAAACAAGGAAGACACGCCATGGGGTAGATTAAAGATCTTTCCACATGGCCTGGAACATTGGCTTAGTGTGGAGAATAATAGTCTAAAGGGATGTATGTATATATGGGGTTATATTTGGGTAATAGAGTTATGAGCTAGCTTAGATGGGCTAGGATTGCACAGTTCAGGCCTAGGCTTGTTAAAATCCATCCAATGTCTGTGTGTATTCATTTATAATAGCAGGTTAAGGATTAACACCGCCGACCAATTAAAGATAATATAAATACTGGTTAAACAATTTAATTAGCCATATTTTTTCAACACAGCACCTCAGTGAGCTTTAGAGGCAGATAGCGGGGTTGTGACAGTGATGAGGTGGAGGTGGGAGTTTGTGTACTGGACACCCCGAAGTGAGCTCTAGCTGCCAGCAGCAGGAGCTTGGCTTGGACAGGTGGATCCAGCAATGAATTCTTCTGGGAGGGAAAAAGCCCTTCCTTCCCAAGCCCAAAATAAACACCGAGTCTCAGACAATCATGGTGCAGGAATGGAGAGAGGTTATTTCGTGATCATGAACATTATAAACCCTGGGCAGTGGGAGGGATTTTGGGGGTGAATGTGTTTGATTCACTGGGGCTACGAGTGCCAGGACCTAACATGTAGCAGCACAGTCCTATCTTAATAAGGGGAACACAGTACCTAATTATACTATGGGCAATGTGGGTAGGGGAAGAACTCAGGTACAGTTAGAGGCACGGACAAAGGTCATTGGCTGGAAGCTTAAGGTACTTAAGATACTCATCAGCATGAGCAGGTATTCCCAGGTGCTTACTGAACTGGTTTCTATCGGGAGAAAGGTTTGGACCTGTAATCTTCCTGAAGGCTATGTGACATTCCTCAGATAGAGGATCTGGGATTTCCTCAGATCAGGTGGAGAGGAGGTAACCCCACTGACAAAGAGAGTGTCATTTTGCACTGAGCTCAGGGGCTTTCCAGTATTGCCAGATTTCGACCTTAGCAGCAAGATTTCCTGGCAATCAATATAAGCCCCTATGTAGTGCAGAAATAACTCTGGCCAATCTAACTTTAATGCTGTGTCTTTTCCTCAAGGGGCATATCATATGTGGCCCCCAATCTTACATGCTATGTAATCACCTGGGCATATAGTAGTAAGAGGATTTTAACCTGATCTGCTGCCAACTCCTCTAGCCCACCAAATCTTGTTTACCTTTTTTTTTTTTTTTTTTTTTTTTGGTTTTTCAAGACAGGGTTTCTCTGTTTAACAGCTCTGGCTGTCCTGGACTCGCTTTGTAGACCAGGCTGGCCTCGAACTCGCAAAGATCCGCCTGCCTCTGCCTCCCAAGTACTGGGATTAAAGGCGTGCGCCACCACCGCCCGGCTTTGTTTACCTTTTTAAGTTTACTTTGCTCTGATTATCTTGTTCCTGAGTAAGCACAGGGGCAGATGTTCCATGAGTATCTTGAAGTCAGAGACTCATAAAGAGATCTCTAGTGTCTTTACTTGAGTCACAACTTCCAGGCCACAAGGAAGACCTTCAAGTAGGCCACATAAGGATATCTCCCTAAAAGCAGGAGGGGTAGTATGCTCAGGACTTTCCTGGGGAAGCTTAGAAGCAGTACTCTTGGGAGAAGGCATAAACGAATCATAAGAAATTTCCCATCAATCCAATATCCCCAAGTTGTACAAATATTAAAACTCCCTCCTAGCATGCAACACATGCAGATCAAGACCAAAAGTGAAGGATGGCACAGTGGTGATCGCATCATGTAGCTCAGCTGGATCTTGGTCAAGAAGCCGTGCTAGGCTTATGACTTTTGCTGTTCCCATTAGATACGGCTGTGCCTCTCACCCTTCACTGGGGAATATAAATGCCAAATGTTCATTGAGTTAACTGCTAGTCTGATTGACCAGGTAGGGAAGGGACTACCAGGGAGGAAGCTCTGTGGCCCTCCTTCCTCCCCCTCTGTGCCCCTCAAGCCCACTCCAGCAGCAACCTGGCCCCAGATTCAGGCTCAGACCTGGAGGCACAAGGCAGAGGGGCCACTCCAGCAGAAGAAGCTGGTGAAAGTCACCATATGGATATCTTTACTTCTGCTTTCTACCTGGAGTGCTGTTTTCCTCAGGCTGGAAGCAGATAAGGAAACAACAGTATAAGGTGTAAAGAACATGAAAGACTAGCCATGGTCTAAATGTTGTTATCAAGTCTGGGATGGTGGGGGAAGGAGTCCCACCACCTCCTTTGCCTTCTAGTCCTGAACCTTACACTGGAAGCTAGAACTAGCTGATGTTTCTCAAGTTCAAGGAATAGTTACAGATATTGTAACTATATGTAACTATATTGTAACTATATGTATGTAACTATATTGTAACTATATGTATGTAACTATATGTAACATACATATGTTGACATATAAGGTCAACAACACCACCCCTTAGTCCATTACTGTTCTCATCTGGTTCTTATCCATTGGTCCGAAATGGAGTTCCTTTTACACCTAAACATCCTACTATCTCAGGATTCTAAATGTTAACATCTGACTCCTCCTCCAAATGAAGATCTTGGCAATGCCAAATTCAACATCTCACCCTCCAACTTGAAGCTCCCTAAGTCAAGCTCAAGAATGACACTAACATCTCTCTTCCCTCTCTTCTGCTTGGGACAGAAAGAATCATTGATTAGATTGGTGGAAGGCAACATATCCAACTCATTCATACTTCCTCTCTTCTTCTCTTTCTGGATCTGCTTAACTGCCTAAGAGGCCAGCCCTCATGACGAGCTTGTCCATCCACAAGCCCGGGTAAGGAAGTCTATCCAGTTTGGGGGTGATGTTCAGCAAGCTGACCCAAACCTTATGCTACAACCCAGCATTTATCAGTAATACAGATGACACTCTCCTCTCCCCCCAAAACTGTGTGTTTATGTGTGTGTGTGAGAGAGAGAATATGATTCAGTAGATCACCAAAGGAAAGTCCAGAAGTGCTACAGCCCAATCCTTCATTCAGAATCAATTCCATCCTGTCCTGTCACCTCCAGCCTTTTTGACTGGACATCTATACTAGGAGCAACATCCTTCTGGATGATGAATATGTCCACAAACCTCAGTTATAAGCATCTAGGCATCAGGAATCCAGTTCTCCAGAGCTCACCTCACCCCTACACCCTCAGCTGCCTAGGAGAGCACCACGCTTTCTCATCTTCCCCTTCATGATGCAGTGTGAGTCACGAAGCCAGCCTGCCAACCTTCAAAGTGCTTCACGTCACTGGCTACTGCACTCATCCCTTGGCTCTAACATATGCTGGAACCTGAAGATAGCAGCTTGACAAGTGCTTACCCTTACTCACTCCTTTATCAGCCATGATGATGAGAACACTCCTGCAGTGTTTAACCATGCCCTCCTGGGCCTGCCAGACCCCCTCCCAGGCACAGCTCCCAGGAACCAGCCTACACCATTATCTGGCACACCCAACCACCACGTGCTGACCTCTCATCACCAGCCAGGCTGTACCTTCCTCACCAGATCCCCAGAGCTGTCAGCTTCTGAAGAAGCTGAAGTACCACTGCCTTTGAGATCACGTACACCCTGGAGAGCAGGTCTCTTCACAGCCCACCTGCTCTTCAAGACTTACCCTAGTCCTAGTCTGGAAATCTCTGAAGAATGTCGCTCTGGGGGATTCCAAGGGCCACAGCATGGAATAGGTGGAGAAAGGAGATGGGGAAAAGCAGGAGGAAACTATACCTCAAAGACAAGGGCCTTGAGATATTACAATAATCCATTATGCCATTCATTCATTCGTGCAAGTCTTTATTTAGAACCTGCTGTATCATATTAGTTATATATTTTTCTATTTTTTAGTCTTTTTATGCTTATTGGTTTGTTTGTTTGGTAGTTCTCTCTCCCGGGCAACGAGACACTTTTCACTGATGGTACTGCTTCGTAGATCCCCAATGAATGAAGAGGCTCTTGGCCCTCATACGACCTCTCAACTGAGATGAGGGACTGTTATATAAGGACACCCCACCCCAGAGAAATGGGATGGAAGGGTTAGGAGGTAAAGAAAAAAATATGAAATGTGATGTTTCGGCCTTTTACTGCTAATTGTCATAAACTCTTTAGGATAATTAAGAAATGCAAACTAATGGTTATGCAAGCCGGTCATTCTGTTAGGTACTATGACAGCCTATTATAGTTACTTGCTAAGCTAATCAGAAATAAACCTGCTAAGAGACAAGCAACATCTGCTTACCCTAATATAAGAGATAGATAGGGTCTCTTCAAAAACCTCAAGAGATCTGCAGAATATGGCATTCAAAGATGTTTTCGTAACTTTAGATTTTTTTATATCAAGACATATCAACTCCTGACAGCACCCCCTATTCTCCTCCAAATAGAAGATGAGCATCAAAGACTCTCCAGTGGGAGATGACTGAATTAGTCACAAGCCTATCTCTTGGTAGGAAAAGCCCCTTGCTCCAACTGTAGACAGAATGCTGTCCAAAAAGGACAAAACCTGGAAGCAGGTAAGTCGACAGCCTAGCTCTGCCAAGACAGGGTAGGTAAGTCCTTCATAACCCCTGCTCTACAATCAATGTCTGTCAGAGAAACAGGGCCAAATGACTGAAGATCGATGCTGTAATGTATGGAGAGAAAATGGGAACTGTCCAGGCAGCCACTGGTCTGTCATTTCTTAGTATGGGAAGCTGCAGACCCTGTACTTCCTATATAATCAGATATATTTATCCCTCTCAGGTCTCTGAGGTGGTTGAAGAACAGATAGCTAGAGTCTCATAATTAAATTTTGAGTTGTTTAGGAGTCAAGAGAGTGTTATAGATCCAAGAAGATACTTTTAAAATTGTGTTGCAAATTAGTATGAATGTTGAGTCAGATATAGAACTTTAAACTCATGGAGATGTTTAGATAGTAGAATGTTAAAGTCAGGTACCAAATACCATATGGACTGGTCATTGGGAATGTACGTTAAGCCATATAACCCTCATAACTGTGGCCTAATTACCTCTGTTGTACTGTATTGTATTTATTATTATAAGAGAAAGAGCCATTTGTTGGACTGAAAGGGGAAACTGTAGGGGGAAATAAGATATACCTTAAACTTAAAAGAAAAAAAAAGGGAAGAGGATGGGGGTTGAGGGTGGGAGGGTGGGACTGGAGGGGGAATAGGGAGGGGACTGCGATTGAGATGTAACTTGAAGAAATAAAAAATAAAGGAAAAAAAAAAGAACCTGCTGTGTCCTAGATACTTGTATCCATGCTGCAGACTTGGAAACTCATAGCATACACCGGGGTCTGTCCTCACGAAGGCACACCTTTTAGGAGACCTCTAACTTACCTTCACATCTGCATTATCTTTCATGGACTCCAATGGTGTCTACACAATCCTCGATGAGCAGAATGTCATCTATGTTTAAAGATAAGGAAAACAGCCGCTCCACAGGGCTAGATGATCTTCCCAAAGCCAAGGCACAAACTCAGGATTTCTGAATATAAACCTAAATTCTTTCTGTGGCCTCTCCAAAGGCAAGGGCATAACCTGACACTGAGGCAGGCACAAAACCCTCTCCATTCCAGGCATCACTGCTAAAGATTAAACACATAAAACAAGAGCCCCAATCTCCAATGTAAAAGAACCAACAGTCTGAGAGAAAGATGTGTAACTAACTATCATCTGTGGCAGGAATAAAGACAGAATGATTAAATTATAGACAGATAGCTCTGGAAAGATATGGAAAGATACACAAAAAATGATGATTGCCTCCAGGCATAAAAATTGGGTACCTGAGGAACAAGGGTCATTTTGTCTGTTTCAAATATTGTATATTTTGAATCATGAATTGCTCGAATGCATTTCCCATTAAAAAGCACTTTGAGGGTACAATCAGCCAAATCCTGAATGTGGAAATTCTACAGAATAAATGATCTGGTTCTCCAACAAGTGAATAACTAAATAAAAAATAAAATAAAATGAAGTGAGAAGAAATGTTATATATATAGATTCTAGAAGACTCAGGAAATGTTAACAAGATGCAATATATATGCCATGTTTGGATCCAGGTTGAAACTAACTATAAACAGACATCTCGAGGCTAGGAAGACAGTTCAGTGAGTAAAAAAGCCAGCATGAGGACCTGGGTTCAATTTCCCAAATTCCAGGTGAAAAGTCAGATGCAGTGTCAAACTCCTACAACCCCAGCATCATGAACGTGGTGGAGACAGGAGGATCACTGGAGACTGCTGACCACCAGCCTCGCTCCAGGTTCAGTGGACAGACCCCAACATGTACACACAGACAGCTCACACATATTCATAAATAAATAAATACTTTTAAAAAAGACATCCCAGGGAGAAAGGCAATCTGGACATGAACTAGAAGTTACTGTGGAATGGGTCGTCTTGTTACGTGTGACTACACTATCACAGCCATGGCCTTTTCAAAGGTCTTTCTCTACTAGAGACACGAACTGAAGAATTTACACACAAAACAATATGGCACCTGAGGTGCCATTCGAACACTTCAGAGTGAGTAAATAAAGGAGTGAACGACAAATGAGACATCAACTGTTCCTCAGGCTGCACAGTTCTGTGGGGGAGGGGCGTCATTACACTCTGCTCGCTACTTTTGTTACTTTTGTGGACAGTTAAAATGTCCATAATGGAAAGTTTAAATTAAAATGTTTTAATTGATGACCCCATCCACAAAAGATGCCCGGAAGGAAAGCAGCACAGAGGAGAGGTGCCCAAGCTGAGCCCAGAAACATAACTAAGTATTTTCCAAGGACAGTCCAGCCGCAAGGAATACCTGAGCAAAGACACCCCAGTCTATTGTCAACCTGTCTAAGTTTGACCTCATGTTTGATCTCCCTGGTATCTCTAATACCACCACTACACTCTGACTAAGGAGATGTGTGAGGTCCACAGCTCTACTCCCACAAGAGGCCCCAAGTGGCCTTCAGACGACAAAAACACAATTAACCTCTTTCTACCTAACAACACAGCTTAGAAGGTATTAGCCCTCCAGAGGCAGCCTACATCCCAGCTGTCATCAGAACCACACAGCGGCCTTCCCAACTGCACTTTATAGATAATGGCCTAGTGTAGGAGACCCAGATGGCGGCCCCACTCACAGGTACTAAGGCACTTACATAGGAAGGAGGAGGTGGTCTTCCATTCCCTTTGTCCCAAACACCATGGCCAGTGGCCACTACCTCAACATCCACTCTGTCCTCAGCCCAGCTTTCCATGGGAAGTTAACTTGTTGTGCCTGCTCTTCAGACATACCCCATCCTGGCCCAGCTCTGATGGGCTCCATAGGTTGCTTACCTGGGACCGACACTGCAAATACTCCTCTGAGCCATATGGGACACTCCTCAAGGAAGTGAGGTAGTCATAACTGATGGCAGCTGTCTGTGAACCAAGGGAGGAAAAAGCTTAGCACTGAGGATATCAACACCACACCTCTGCCAAAGGTCTGCCCACGCAGGAGACCCACCCAGGAGATGCTGGCTCTATAGGAGTAGCTGGTCCCACCCCTTGGCTCCTCAGCCACCAGCTCTTAGCCTAACCGCTGGCTAAATCCTGGCCTTCAGGGGTGAGTACAATGACACTCCTCCAGAGAGGCCTAGTCTCAAGCTGCCTGTATGCACCAGGAACTGCCCATGACTGATCATAACCAACCACCTCCAAATTTATCTTGCCCATTTGCTTCCTTGTTTGAGAACTGTCTGAATTTAAGGGCTACGTCTTCCTGCTTAGTACTGCTCTCCAGCATCTTTTACACTACACAGGAGACATCCAATAAATACTAACTAAATGAATGCTGTTAAACTTGAGTTTCCATTTTAGTTCCTCTGGCCAAACGCCCCCTAGTGGGAGACCCTTATCCATAGTCAATCAGAAAAATCACAGACTTCCAACATATCTCCAGCATGGAGGAACCTTCCTTTTCAGAGCTGAGTAACTAAGGCCCTTAGAAACTAAGTTCTGAGATTTATATTCAAAAATGTTCACTTGTGTCCCCCCAAAGCCCAATTCCATTCCACCTGTACGTGCTGAGCACCAGCTATCAGCAAGGTTTACTCACTGTCAAGCCAGGATGATCAGGACCAGAGGCCTTCAGAGAACAGACAGCCACTGTTGGGTCTGCCTGCCTTTCTGGGACAGAACTTAAGATTTCCCATTTTCTTCTCTACCACCTTTTTCTTTGGGATGGTAGCCAGAACCTAAGTATGCTTTCTCAGGTAGTTAGGGTTCTCTCTCTCTCTCCATCTCTCTCTCTCCTTTCCCAGTTTCTGGTTTTTCGAAACAGGGTTTCTCTGTATACTCCTGGCTGTCTTGAAACTTGCTCTGTAGACTAGGCTGGCCTCAAACTCAGAGATCTGCCTGCCTCTGCCTCCCAAGTGCTGGGATTAAAGGTGTGCACCACCACAGCCTGACTCATCATGGCTTCTTAACTCTGCTAACTCTTGTTAAGTTCCTCTCGCAAACACCGCTATGCGGTCTTTACAGAACAGACTCCCAGCCACATGCCTCATGCTTTCTCTCCTTTACTG
This sequence comes from Lophiomys imhausi, assembly GCA_907164525.1. Taxonomy (NCBI): domain Eukaryota; kingdom Metazoa; phylum Chordata; class Mammalia; order Rodentia; family Muridae; genus Lophiomys; species Lophiomys imhausi. Next base: position 2,165,859 of record CAJQZJ010000909.1, read on the forward strand.
CTGCTGGTGAGTGCAGATAACAGTTGCTGCTGTTCCCCTCATGTGGATATGTGTCATGATGTAGTTTGTTTAGTTTATTTCCTTAGAACTCAGTGTCATCAAGTGTTCTCAGGCCACTGACATGGTGACTGTCCCTAAGGGTAAACCAAGTTAAAGGACCAAATATGCAAATGTTGGAATAGCAGGCTGCAGAATACCAAACCATTTCTAACTATTCACCAGGGGCCTTTTTGGGCCCACTGTTTTGAGTGGTAAAAAAAAAGACTGTTTCATCTAGACCTAGCTTAGAAGAAGCCTCTGGTCAAAGAGTGCACACGTGGATACATTCAAAACAGACTAAAGCCAGACACATGTCAGGACTGCTGCCATGGTCAGATGCACAAGTGGGCACTGGGTCCTGGGAATCAGGATGAATATCCTAAGGAAGCAGGATTTGAGTAGACCGTTAAGGTTGAGTAGCCAGAAGGAAGGCAGGAAAATATCCATGGGCGCTTTTATAAATCAGTCACTAAGTTGTGCTTTCTTTTCTTTTCCTTTTCGAGGACAGTTTTATTAGAGTTTGTTCCACATATGAAAATCCATCAATGTAATCCACCATATAAACAAACTGAAAGAAAAAACCATATGATCATCTCACTAGATGCTGAAAAAAACCTTTGACAAAATCCAACACCCATTCATGATAAAAGTCTTGCAGAGATCAGGCATACAAGTATCATACCTAAACATAATAAAGGCAATAAACAGCAAGCCTATAGCCAACATTAAATTAAATGGAGATAAACTTAAAGCAAAATCCACTAAAATCAGAGACAAGGCTGTTAAATCTCACTATATCTCTTCAATATAGTACTTGAAGTTCTAGCTAGAGCAATAAGACAACTAAAGGGGATCAAGGGGCTAAGAATTGGAAAGGAAGAAGTCAAAGTATCCCTATTTGCAGGTGATAAGATAGTATACATTAGTGATCCCCAAAACTGTACTATAGAACTCCTACAGCTGATAAACACCTTCAGCAAGGCAGCTGGATACAAAAATTAACTCAAAAAAATCAGTAGCCCTCCTTTTTACAAATGATAAACAGGCCAAGAAAGAAATAAGGGAAACAACGCCCTTCACAGTAGCCACAAACAATATAAAATACCTTGGTGTAACACTAACCAAGCACATGAAAGACCTGTTTGACAAGAACTTCAAGTCCCTGAAGAAAGAAATTGGAGAAGATGTCAGAAGATGGAAAGATCTCCCATCCTCATGGATTTGTAGGATTAACATAGCAAAAGTGGCCATCCTACCAAAAGCAATCTACAAATTCAATGCAATTGCCATCAAAATTCCAACACAATTCTTTACAGACCTTGAGAGAACAATTCTCAGCTTTTATGGAAAATAAAGGAAAAAGTTTGGGTCAGGCAAGGTGTCAATCTCAGTAGCTACCCAGAAGAGGGAGACAGGGAAGAGAAAGACAAACCCATGCCGTTTGAGATAAGCTGGCACCAAGTCAGCCTCATGGCAGAGAAGTAACCACATGGTATGGAATGGCACATTAGAAAAAGAGTGAAGAAACCAGGCTAGGCAGTAGTGGCACATGCCTCTGACTCCAGCACTTCAGAGGCACAAACAGGCAGATCTCTGAGTTTAACGCCAGCCTGGTCTACAGAGCAAGTCCAGGGCTGCACAGAGAAAACCTCTCTCAAAAACAAAAAAAAGAAGAAAGACAGAGAGAGAGAGAGAGAGAGAGAAAGAGTGAAGAAGAAGAAGAAGAAGAAGAAGAAGAAGAAGAAGAAGAAGAAGAAGAAGAAGAAGAAGAAG
>CAJQZJ010000909.1:2167680-2179073 GCA_907164525.1 Lophiomys imhausi
AGAAGAAGAAGAAGAAGAAGAAGAAGAAGAAGAAGAAGAAGAAGAAGCCATGATGGGTGCTGGAGAGATGGTCGGTGGTTAAGTGCGCTTACTGCTCTCATAAAGGACCTTGTTCAATTCCTGGCACCTGACGGCTCATGACCATCTGTAACTCCAGTTCCAGTAGATCTGACATTCCTTTTCTGACCTCCAAAGGCACCAGATATGCACATGGTGTATATACATGCACACATGCATACATACATACATGCAGGCAAAACAGTCATAGACATAAAATAAATAAATCTAAAAACTTTTCTAAAAAGACATACGAACACCAGAACGACATTGCTATTGAACCACAGGAGAAAACATCTAAAGTCAAATATTCAAATCAGATTCTCCACTTGCAGATGGACAGAGTTCTCCCAGTCCCAGACAGCCCACATATAAAAGCTGTATCCAGAACTCCTCAGATTAACTCATTAGAGCGAGATCAAGTTTGCTGACAGAAGTTTTTTTCTAAGGAAGGATTTCTTGTGACTCATGACTCTGAGTGTTCAGTCTGTATCCACTCAGCCCCATGCTCTTGCCGGAACACCATGGTGGCGATGGGAACCTGTGTAAGAGGGGTACCTCCAGAGCTCCCCCCATAGCAGACAGGAAGCTAAAAGATAGGCAGAACTGAACTGCCAATGTATTCTTTCCACAAAGTCTTCTGTTCTTGGTGTTTTCCAAGGAACACTGCCCCCCTGAGTCATCACTACAGTGAGATTAGACCTGGTACAACCTTGTGTTTGACTACAGAGGGGCAGGGGTTGCATGTACAGAGGGAAGGTCTTGTCATATCTCCATACATGTCAGTGTGCCCACCTGCCACACCTATGGAACACCTGCAGGTAATGCTGCAACACCTCTGCTATCTCTGCAAAGGAGAAAAACCCACCGTAGCAACAGCTCTGCCCACCCTGACAGCGCTGAAGTCATTAGGGTCCAAGTAGTTGTTACTATAAAGGTAGCCACTGGAGGCAGCAAGAGCCACGCTGGTCCACGAAGCAAGCTTGAGAGCCTTTCTGGCCATGTCCCCAGACCCTGTGCAAGAAAGGAAGGTCAAGAAAGGTTAGCAATTAAGAGTCTCATGGTGTGTCAATCCAGAACTCAAATCCCAGCTCTGCCACTCACAGACTGAATGACCTCATGTCATTTTCTTGATCTCATGGGACCTCGGTCTCTTCATTTATAAAGCAAGATAATGCCTACATCAAAATTAAGATGAAGTGAAATAATTACACAAATGCTTATCGTAGCACCTGCTACAAACCAACTCCCAACGTCCTTGCTTCAGCAGCACCAGGTTAACACCAACTAGGGTGGAAAAGATGAACAACCTATACTTCTTGCCTACATGGAGCTTCCACTCTAGCGTGGGATGGCAGAGAAGCAAAAAGATATATCACAACCACCATAAGAGCTTCCAGGAAGTGGTAGGGAGCCAAGAGCTGAGGGGTAAAGCATCCAGATGAAGGATGCTCTTCGATAGGAAAAGCCTGAAAGGCATGCGCACTTGCCGGCACTTGCAACTAGCGTTAAACTGGTACACAGCCTCAGGCACCGGTAGCCTTGATGCACAAGTAGGCAAGCCCCTGCCAAAACGGTGGCTAGGCAGAAGCAACCAGTAGTTCCCCTGTATCTAGCTGATAGTCATAATGTTTACTAGAGTCAGACAGTTTAGACTGTGCTCCTTGAGGATGACTGGTGCCACTCTGTCCACACACAGTCCTGGGGGTCTTATTGGGAACCAAACTCATACCAATGGCTAGAAAGATTCAGCCCTCCTGACTCATACCTCCTCACCACACCCGGTGGCTACACGGACACTCTTTGGGGACAGTGAATCCAATGGGCTACCTCCTCAACAATCCCTGAGTAACTGGTATCAAACTAAAGCCCTTGACCCAGCTGTAGGTGCCAAGGGACAGGCCCCAGACAGAGAGTAACATTGCCAAGCCTCCTGTCAGTGCAAAGCCTTCAGAGAATCAGCAGCAAGATGAAGGTTGTCACCTCAGAAGTTTCCGTCCTGGCCCCGTTCTGTCACTTGGTTTCCTCTCTGCATGGAAGCCACTGTTACAAACAGCCTTGTCTTCATTTTCTCTGCAGTCTATTTTGACTCATGCTTCACAATATAGACACAGGTTTTTCTTTAAATATACACAAAGCACATCTTTTTCCATTCTTTTGCTTTCAACTTAAGACTTTATACCATTTCTTTAAAGAGTATATCATTGGCTTTCTGAGTCTACATTCAAAATAGCTTATGTATCTGAATTGAAATTTAATACCTTCTTCCAACTCTTCCTATTTTTCCTACGTGTTCTGCTTCACTCCATTTTTTTTGGGGGGGGGTGATTTTTTGAGACAGAGTTTCCCTGTGTAGCCCTGGCTGTACTGGAACTCACTCTATAAACCAGGCTGGCCTCGAACTCAGAGACCTGCCTGCCTCTGCATCCCGGTTGCTGGGATTAAAGGCGTGCGCCACCACTGCTCAGCTTCTTTTCCTGTTTCAAGATTTATTTTATTTATGCATATATGTATGTGTCTGTATGCATTCAGTTGCCCACGGAACACAGAAGAGGATATCATGGTCCCTGGAACCAGAGTTGCAGACAGTTATGAGCTAGCTGCTAGACACAGGTGCTGGGCACCATGTCCGGTCCTCTGAAAGAGCAGCAAACACTCTTCACTGCTAACCCATCTCTCCAGCCCACTTTCTCTCCTTTCTTGACTTTTCATGGACTCGATGATACTTTCCACTGAGTTCTATTATCTTTCTTTTTGCTGCTGCCTCGGTTACTGCTCTAACGCTATGCAGAGACACCATGACCAAGGCAACTTATAGATGAAGCATTTAATTGGGGGCTTGCTTACAGTTTCAGAGGATGAGTCCATGATCATCACAGTGGGGAGCATGGCAGCAGGCAGGCAGGCATGGCGCTAGAGCAGTGGCTGAGATCTTACATCCTGATCCACCGACAGGAGGCAGAGAGTGAGAGACTGAGCCTGGCATGGGCTTTTGGGGGTAACTTCAAAGCTTACCCTCAATGACACACCTCCTCCAACAAGGCCACACCTCCTAACCCTTCCTAAACAATCTACCAACTGGGAAGCAAACATTCAAATTGCTGAGCCTACTGGGGGAGAAGGGGCGAGTTCTCATTCAAACCACCACAGCAGCCTTGTTTTCCTAGCCCAGCATTTGTAAAGCATGGTCAGGGGAACACCTGAACAGAAATCAGTCTTTGTGCCACTTCAAAAAGCAGGTTGCTGGATCCCACCCTAGGGCCCACTACATTGCCAACTCTGAGGTAAGATTCTGTCTGTGAGTAAGATAGTGGATGACTGTGCTCGAAAGCTCAAGTTAGCCCTCTTCTTTACCTACATTCCAAGTGGACGCAGAGGCAGCAGAACATTGTAAGCATTCACTCCACTTTACTATTAATTTGTTTATTGATAAACGCCATTAGTGGAGGAAGCAGATGGAGGCTAGATTGTTAGAGATAAAAGCAGAGCTTAATGGTTAACATCCATCACCAACTCTCTTGGGTGCCTATCAGGTCAAAAGTAGAATTTATGACCACTGTTATGCTTTTTGTAAGAAATGTCCTCCTACAGGCTCACGTGTTAAACACCTGGGCCCCAGCTGCTGGCAACATTTTGAGAGGCTCTAGAAAAGTAAAGAGACAGGGTCTACTTGGGAAAAGTAAGGTTTTGAAGGTTAGACTGGTCCCTGGCTGTTTTCTCACTCTGTGCTTCCTGTCCACCAGGCAGTGAGGAGCCTCTGCCACATGTTCCTACCGCCATGATGCTCTGTCCACAGTCAGGCATGGGAGGCCAAATGACCCTGATGTGAAACTATGAGCAAAATAAATTCCTTCTCCTTTTGTTTACATCAGACAACATAACAATGAGAAAAAGAACTATTATAATACAGCCCGTGGTGGTTTGACTATGAATGGCCCCCAGAGGCTCGTGTATTCAAATGTGTGGTATTAGGGAAGGGCAACACTTGGGACAGATTTAGGAGATGTGGCCTTATTGGAATAGGTGTGGCCTTGCTGGAGAAAGTGAGTCACTGGGGCCAGGCTTTCGGTTTCAAATGCTCAAGCCAGGCCCAGTGTCTCACTCTCTTCCTGCTGCCTGCCAATCGGGATGTAGAACTCCCCACTACCTCTTCAGCACCGTGTCTGCCTGCATGCTAGCACAAGGCAACCACAAAGGATGTGCAAAGCAATGGGCCTGGCCAAATGTGATCCCCAGGATGTAATATGCCAGACTTTAGTCTAACACACTATAAGTGCTCCAAAAACATTTACTAACCGAATACTTCAATGAGGCCTGGTACAACCAATACCAACACAGGTTTCTAGATGAATATACCCTGGGATGCCAACTCAAAAGATACTCTCTCCCCATCACCTCCAGATCACCTTCCAACTTTTGCTCCTCTGAACCCCACTCCTGCTGTAGCATCTTCCACAGCAGCTCCCCTCTACCCTTGAAACTACCTCCGGGTATCAAAGGAACAGGGAGGCCACCCCATGTTCAAACAAATGTCCTCAGTAATAAAAGTGGTAGGAACTGAAATACATAAAATAGATGAAATAAGATCCAAACTGCATCTAAATAGACTGGAGTTGGAGTTTTCCATAAGGTGTCAGAGAGTCTTCAACATGTAAATGAGCTGCTTCCCTCGGGGTATTTTAAAAGGCCTGTCACACATGAAATACGTCTGCTGATGAAAAACACCGTTCATTATTAAAGCCTCTGCTAATGAATCACTTGCCTTGCCTTTCACCTGTATTACCTCTCATGAGGCCACACACCTTACAGGAAGGCTGAGGCCACCAAGAACCTAAAACATCATCACTAGGTAAAATGATTAGCAATAACTACCCTTTACAGAGTCCTCTATACGCAAGTGGGGTCTGGTGGCACACACCTTTAATCCCACCACAGAGTGCAGTCATCTTGTTAGTACTCCACACCGAGCAGCGAGACGAGGCAAGTATGATCCTCTCAAGTTCAAAGGAGGACACCAAGGCACAGAGAAGGTGAGTGGTTAGCCCTGGGTGGCTCACCTAGTAAAGTAGCAAAGAATGACATAAACAGGCCTTCCTACAGCACGTGTTCAGTCTTTCTTTTTAAAGATTTGTTTTAGCCTGTGTGTATGTGTGTTTCTGTGTCTCTGTATGTCTGTATGTGTTCATGTGCGTGTGTGTCTGTGTCTGTATGTGTCTGTGTGTGTCTATATCTGGGTGAGTCTGTGTGTGCATGCCTGTGTGTCTCTGTGTGTCTGTGTGTATCTGTGTCTCTGTGTGTGTGTTTTCTATGTATACGTGTCTGTGTTTTTTGTGTCTGTGTGTGTCTCTGGGTGTATCTGTATGTCTGCATTTGTGTGTGTCTGTGTGTGCGTGTTTGTGTCTATGTATGTATTCAAGTGTCTGTGTGTATCTGTGCCTGTGAATGTATATGTGTGTGTGTGTGTGTGTGTGTGTGTGTGTGTGTGTAAGTGTATATATGCACACACAGGGACGTGCACAGGTGCCCATGGAGGGGAACATCAGATCCCCTAGAGCTGGAGTTATACATTTGTGAGGCACCCAATGTGAGCTCTGACAATCAAACCCAAGACTCCTGAATAAGCAACAAGTCTGAGCTCACATCCATAAGCCATCTCTCCAGCCCCATCTTCTCCACATCCCTTTAAATAAAGAAGTGTTTCAGGACATCCAGGGTTGTTACAGAGAAACCCTGTTGGGAGGGTTGGGGGGTCCATCTCAAGGACAGAACTAAATATGAAATCAGACATTTACTGCAAAAGGCCTTTCCAACTACCATCTACCAGCTGTCTCTTCCCAGGCCACATCCTGAGAATACAGGCCTGAAATTACATCCCCACTCAACCCCCCTTCATAACTCTTCCCATTCACAAAAACAAGGAAGCTGGGGGGGCCATATTGGGAAAGAAATAAAATGCAAATTCTCTCAGGAGAAGAAAAATCTCACACCATAAGGTCTGTTGAATATCAACCAATCACATAACACAGTAAAGTAACTTATGATATAACCCAGAAAAAAAAAAAAAAAGACACAAGAGGGAAAACTGCTGAGGAAAGTCACTTGGGGAGCAAATTCTATTTATCCCCAAAAGTGACCCTAGCTACCTTCCATTTCCTACAGAGATTATTGGGACTGTTTTTTTTTTTTTTTTTTTTTCCTAGAATGTTCTCTAAACCAGAAAAGACCCAAATATACTCTCGGAGAGAACAAACCAGGTAAGTCCATACCTAAGGGCAGTTGGCCTGAGGAGGCTCAGTCTTCCCCATCCTACAGACAGTGGTAACCGTTCAATGCAAGAGTAAGTTTTAACTACACTTCTTATTATGTAATGGCCAGAAGCTGCTCGGATCAATACTAATTAAACTAAGGAACCCCAGACCAATCCAAGGTTCCTCAGCAGGTAAGGAAAATAAATCTCACCCAGGCACAGAAAAGAAACCTTCTTCCACTCAGCTCATCTTCAAAAAGGAGGACTGGCAACGTAGGGCAAAGAGCAAGGTGCATGCAGCAAATGAGAGAAGTGAAACCACTTCCACAAAGTGCTTGAGTAAACAGCTCAGGTTACTTGCACAACTAGATTCTCAGGTGCACACCATCGGAGCTTCACTCTACAGACAAGGACGTAGAACTGCCCCCAAGGGGTCAATCGAGCAAAAGCTGAAATTCAGGTATGTCTGCGCCACCAACAGAGCAACAAGTGCATACAAACAAGTAATTTTCTGGGTCCTGGAGTTGCCAGTGGTTCTCTGTCATGGACACTGAGACCTAGGCGATTCAGTGTGCTGTTCTATTCGGGGACAAGACAGGGATGGATGGCTACACCAAGCCCTCTTCCTATTCACAAAAACAAGGAGGCTGGGGGCATATTGGGGAAGAAATAAAATGCAAAGATGGATGGCCATACCAAGCCCTCTTCCTATTCACAAAAACAAGGAGGCTGGGGGCATATTGGGGAAGAAATAAAATGCAAATTCTCTCAGGAGAAGTAAAATCTCACACCATAAGGCCTGTTGAATATCAATCAATCACATAACACAGTAAAGTAAGTTATGATATAACCCAGAAAAAAGAAATGACACAAGAGACAAAACTACATGGATATATGTATGTAGTAATGGGGGGGGTTTGCACTGTGTAAACCAATTCCCATGTGTGGCACAACTACAATAGTAAACTGGCCACCAAGAGGGGGAAAAACCCACAACCGTAACCAGGTATGAAGAACATAATTATGATTTTTTTTTCTTACAAAGTAGTAGCACTCAAATTATAGTCCCCAGGATAGCAACATCGCATCACTTGGATTCATGCTGGATGTGCCGATTTCAGAGTTCAAATACCATACTAAAATCAGAAGGCTGAAGGGGAGTGGGCAGAATTCTGTATAGTAACAAGCCCTCCACATAATTCTGCTGCACAATATACAGCCAGGGAACTACAGTGACAAGAAGACGTTTAAAGAAAAACTGTGACAGGACAAAATGTAATTCCTATCAACTCAGCAACTATTTCTTGAGCGCCTACTAAGCGCTAAGCTCACTTGGTGGCAAGTAAATGCCACTGAAGTATGGGACAGCCTTACAACGTGTCTTCTACTGGCTTCTCTCCACACCTCAGTAGAAGCACCGGAAATCTGCAAGGTACTGGGAATCAAAAGACTGCCGCGTGTTGCAAGCCTAGGTGACCTGATTTCTGGGGCGACCCCTGCTCTTCACCACTCCAAGCTCCCCGCCCCAGCTACCTTTGCGTGGGAGCCGACAAGGCCACCAAGATATGATGGCTTCTGGCGGAGCTACTCGTAGTCCCCCCCCCACCACCACCACCACCACCACTCCAGTGTACACAAGGATGGGCCACCCAAGTGGCCAGACCACACTAACGACTGCTAGGGCACCGAGCTAGAGTCACAGCGGAGGGGGCGGGGCACTGCGAGTCACCTGAGCCACGTGGTCACGCCCGCTAGGGTGACAAGGTCACAAACCCGAGTTTCCTCCTGGCTTGGCCAGGGGTGCAAAGCCCGAAGCTCAGGCGGCGCGGAGCACGTCTGCACCGGATCCCCAGCGCTCCACGTGCCGCGCGATCTGGCGGCCGGGTCTGCCTGGGACACCCGGAGGGAAGGGAAGAAGCGCCGCCGCAGCCCGGAACCCAAACTCCAGGAAACCGTGCCTCCGCCACTGGGGAGCCTACTGAAACCGGTGCCCCACGGCCTGCCGGGACTTGTAGTTCTCGGTTCCTATGGCTGCTGACAACGTCTAGGGTCACAACAGTACGGATACGACACAACTCTTGGTCCCTGAGCGAGAGGGGAGTCTTTCGTTGTCCTTTCTCTGTCTGAGATACCCACACAGAATCTTACTCAGAATGTTTTTCAGGAGTCGGTTATAGAATCGTGTTTAGTGAAGGATGCAATTGTGGATCTGTAGATTTTAAGTGGGCATTAGATTCTAATGATTCAATTCTAATAATTAAAATGAGTCGGCGAAGAAGAAATTTACTGATAGTTGTTAAATAGTAAGAATACGCAGATGGATTTGCGTTATCTGTGATCCTGATGTATTGACTTTCTAATGACCGAATGTTGACTTATAAGATGTACTTTGGAAACATTAATAAGGCATCCATTCTATAAACATTAGAAGCTATTTCTGTTGTAGGAGGTCAGAGATGGAATGGGAGATTCATCTCTCATTTCAACGTAATTCTAATCAAATTTCCGACAGAATTTTTACCTGGCCCTTCACAAGCTGATCTAAGGATTACATGGAAAAACACAGGATAAAACATAATCAAGATATTATTGAAGAAGAACATGCTTAAAGGACCTTTGCATGTATAATTAGGCTATGAAAATTAACATTATGCGATATTGACATAGGCTGGAGTAGAGAAATGGAACCTCCTAAAGAACCCAGAAGCCTCCTGATCTCTGTGATGATAGGCAGCCATTCCAGACCATTGTGGGAGGGTGGAGGGTTTAGATTATGAGCTGAACACTAGTTATCACCTGGACACTTTAACTAGCTCCACATGCAGAAGCTAATTTGAAGTCAAGATTCTAACAAGAAAATTAAGGTAACTTTTAAAAGAAGATAAAGGAGAACATCCCTATGAACTCAAGATAGGGCTTAAGTGTCCTGTGTACAAATTGTAAAGGGGGGCTTGATAAAACTGAATTGTATTAAATTTAAGAACTTAACTTCATTGAAAGGTATCATTAAAAGCCACATAGTTGGATGTGGTGGCACACTGAGAATTTAAGGCTACCCTGGTCTACAAAGTTAGTTCCAGGACAGCCAGGACTACATAAAGAGACCCTGTCTCAAAAGGAGGGTAGGATACTTTAAGAAAAGAAAAGAAAAGAAAAGAAGAAAACACATAGAAACTGGAAGATGGTAACTTCAGGGGCTGGAGAGACAGCTCCTGAGATTAGAGTACCTCCTGTTCTTGCAGAGGACCCAGGTTCAGAACCCACAAGCAACTTACAACAACCTGAAACTTCAGTTCTGGAGAATCCAATGCCCTCTTCCTAACTTTGTGGGCTCCAAGCATACATGTGGTGCATATACATACATACATACACACACACACACACACACACACACACACACACATATACAGGCAAACACTTATAATATAAGATGAATAAATATAACTTTTAAAAAAATAGAAAGAGAAGGCCACTACAGCACAGGGACAGTGGTGACACAGAGTTGACCAATGTAGTCCTCACCACTTCAAGTTTGCAGTTCATACACATTGAAGCAAGGAGATCAGTAATACCCAGATGGGGCAAGAATCAATAAAGTTCTATGTGACTAAAGAGGAATAGGGCACAGAGAAGGAAGCATTAACTCTGGCCACGAAGAAACTAAAAGTTGAGTTGTAGGTTGGGAATGAAAAATAGAGCAGGGGACTCCCCAGAGGGAAGGTTTTGTTTGGGAACAACCCAGGAACAGAGAAAGTCACCCAAAAGCACTAACATGGGGCAGAATGAGGCCAATTAGCTGGCTCAGTGAGTAAATGTGTGCTTGCTACACAAACCTGACAATATATGTTGGGTCCCTAAACCTACATACTGGTGAAAAGAATGACTCACCTCCATTAAGATGTCCTCTAACCTCCATGTGTGTCCTGTAGCATGAATACATGTGCATGTACACACAGACATACAAACATATAGAAAATAATAGTAATAAGTAATTTAAAAGTCTTTAAAAGACAGAAATATTTTTTAAAATTTTTAGGGGCTGGAAGTGGAGCCCAGCCATACAGCTGTTGGTAAAAGGTCTTAGGGCCAGGTTTCAGATGCTGAATTCAGTGCTCTGAGATCTAGTTACTGCTTTATCTAGGCATTCTCTGATTGGATAATAAAAGTTGCTGATGGCCAATTGCTGGGCAGAGAAAGAATAGGAAGACAAGACTTCCTAGGAGGAAGAAAGAAACTCTGGGAAGAGACAGAGGAAGCTCTCTTTTTACCAGGAGACATGGAGAAAAACAGATTATGTCTGTGGGCTCAGAAGGCACAGCAAGCCATGTGGCTGGTTGGGACTAGGTGATCGGGTTCACTTAGGTGAGCTAGTTGAGAGTCTGCCCAGCTAAGGCCTAACCATCGAAACATTAAAAGGTCTTGGTGTATTTATTTTATGGGCACAAGGATTTCCCATGGGTCTCAGGCCTCCTCACTGGAAGAAATGAGCTCTGGGACTAAATCAACATACAACACATGCTGAGAAATGACCATGGTCCTGAGTCCAATCTCCAGGACCACAGAAAATAAATAAACAAATCTTGAACAAGTGAGAGCAAGTGGATGTATTTGCCTAGCATGAGTGAAGCAGAGGACAAAAGAAAAAAAACATAATTTGGTTGCTATAATTAAACAGTAAGTTTAACTAAGAAACGGTTAGCGCTATGGGCCAGCAGTTACCACTGAGGAATGGAAAGTGTAAAGCACTTTCAATTTATGTAGTGAATCTGTAAACTTTCATATTAAAATTTAATTAAATTGATTTGTCTTAAGTTTGCAGACTTCCAATTAAATATGATAGATTAAACAAACGCACCTACTTAAATCCTTTCCCTTCTGAAACCCCATGAAAATTACCAAAAAAAAAAAAAGAATTAAAAATGCATCTCATCCAAGGAGAACACACAAAAAGTCAAAGTAGATGGGAAAAATCAGAAGGCCAGTGTAAGAAGCTCCAAAGCAGGCAGGCAGCTGAGGCACCTTTAAAACATGTGGTGGGTGAGCACACACACACACACACACACACACACACACACACACACACACACAC
>CAJQZJ010000909.1:2179083-2198932 GCA_907164525.1 Lophiomys imhausi
CACACACACACACACACACACACACACACACACACACACACACACACGATGTGTGCACACACAAGATTCTGATCTTAGAGTCTAGTTTGGGGCCTGGGCCTCAGTAATTTCCCAAAGTCCCACAGATGATTTTACCAGACCAGTCCGGGGAAAGATTCTTCCAAGGAGGCAGTGTGCTATGGGGAAAAATCAGGTGCACTGAAAGTGATTCTCAGCCACACTGAAATCACCTACAGAGCCCTAAGCATCCTCCCAGGCCATCCCCAGACCTTTTAAATCCGACTTCAACAGGCAGGATCAAAACATAGTACTTTGGGAAATTCCCCAGGGTTCTAGTCTACAGCCAAGATTAACAACACTGGGGTATAGTCAATGAATTATGTTTGTACCATGTGTCTTATGGCAGATTTTCTAATTTGATGGTATCTTTATTTTCTTCTTTATAAGCATTCAGGTTTGGTCCTTATTTACTTAAGAAGCTCTTGTGAGAATCAAGTGAGTGCTTTGGCAACTGAATATTGATGTTCAGAGTTGTCACACTGCATTGAATAGAAAAACAATCCACTAATGCCTCTCTCCCCTGGCTCACCACACTCCAACTATAGCAGCTTCTTTTTTATTCTGCCAGGTTTGCTGCTGCCCTTACACTTGCTGCTGCCCGTATCTTCATACGTCCATTCCATCCTGGAATATGCGTTCTCTGTGCTAATGTCACTTCCACAGACAGGCCGTCTGTGCTGGCTAGTTTTATGTCACCTGGACCCAAGCTAGAATCATTTTGGAAAAAAAGAAAGCTTAATTGAGAAAATACCAACATGAGATTGGTCTATGGACAAGCCTATGGTGGATTTTTTTTTTATTGATGATTGATATGGGAAGGCACAGATCACTGTGGGTGGTGCCCCTCTAGGCTGCTGGTCCTAGGTTTTATAAATAGACTTGAAGAAATCACAAGGAGCAAACCAGTTAGTGACATGCCTCCAAGGCCTCTGCATCAGCTCCTGCCTCCAGTTCCTGCCTTGAACTCCTGCCCGAACTGACTTGGATAACAGATACTTTCCTCCTCAAGTTGCTTTTGGTCTTAGTGTTTTACCACAGCAACAGGAACCTAACTAAAACACCATTCCTGATTACAATTGCCCGGCCACTCCCACATTCTCTGAGGCTCTATCCCCTTATAACACTTTATTAGGGAACATTTTTATTTAAAATTATATCATTCATTTCTTCAAATTGTTTTGTCTGTCTACTGCCAGAATATAAATTTTAGGACAAGGCTTAGGATCCCTGTTGCCTGACATACAATCGGTATTCTGTGCTGAAGGCAGAATGTTGACAAGCGGCAAAGTCCCTGTCCTTGGAGATAAAGAGCATCATTTGGCTAAGGTGATGAAGGAAACAAAGTGATAAACAAAGAAATAAGAGGATAGTCGTGTGCTGAAATAAGCCCTCGGAAGTATAGGAGCAGGAGTGTGACATAGAGAAAGAAAATAATCCCTTCTTTGAATGGCATCATCAGGTAATGTCCCTATGAGGAAATCCAAACTTGAGAGGTGAGGAGGTCAGCCATGGTGGTAGGGATGGGGCTAAGAATGTTCCAGAGAGCAGAAAGAAGTGTAAAGATGCAAGGGTAGAGGAAGTTTGGTGTGTTTAAGAAACAGGAAACCTGGTATGACTGAAGCAAAGACAGCTGTGTGTAAGAAGGTAGAGGTGACAAGCTAGGCTACACCACATTGAGCTTGAAGGGATTAGATATTAATCAACTTGTGATAGAAATCCACTAGCGAGTTTTAAACAAGGGGGTAGTCTGACCAGAGACGCTCAATAGAAAAATGCAAGTAAGCAACTAAAGGCAGGAGGAGAACATTTCAGAATCTCCCCCAAGACCCAGCTATGTTTCTGCAGCAGCAGGACCCAAGGCTGGTGATTGAGCATTTAGAATTTCATGCAAGATCTTGTGTCTCTGTTCCAGAAATGTACCATCTGCAAGAAGAATCAAAGCACAGAGTTAGTTCCTCTTCAAGGCCATCAACAAAGTCACTGTAGAAGTGATGAGGAAACTGGTCCCCGGATTCTGGGGCAAAAGAAAGAACCAGGAGCCTGTGCTAAGGGAAGGAGCAAAGCCGGTGTGATGGCCACTGGTACCCAAAGGTGAGCAGTGTCCTTCGGGGGGAACAGCAGCCACATGACACACCAACTGCAGAATGTCCCAACAGGAACTACTGGAAGCTCAGACCCACGCTGGCCGCCATCCAGCTCTCTCAGAGGGCAGCATGCCATCCATAACCAGACCCCACACCAGCTGCACTGGTGTGCTAGTGCTGGAAGGTCAGAAACAGGGTCTCCAGAGGGAGGATGAGGCCTCTAGGTAGATAGATACCTAGCCTATGTCGTGGAAACCTGCCTAGCCTGTCCCACAATGCCCCACAGGTCAAGCTATCCTGGGTCTGATAGAAGGCAAAAGGAATGTGGTTCTGATAACTGAAAGGAAGCAAATCAATGTGAGCAATCTAGAGTTTCTGACTTGGGGGCTGGAGTAGAATGATAATCAAGCTGAGGAACCCACGAAAGGCATAGTGCCTGGGACTGCTGCCACTGCTCTCATCTGTCCTGAGAAGAAAACTCCCTTGTGAAAATAGTTCACACATCTCAGTGACAACAAAAGCCATATGAATTCTTCTGTGTGTACACATGTGGATGTGTATCTCTGTGTGTGCCTGTGTGTGCAGGCGCACATGTTGGTGGTATGCAATGGGTATGTGTCCATGTGACAATCAAGAACAATCTCAATGGTCTTCCCTTATGTGCCATCATTGTCTTCTTTTTTTCTTTTTTCTTCTCCCTCCCCCTTTGAGGAAAGATCCCATTGTCCTGCAGTTTGGCAAGTAGGCCAACCAACTCACCAGCAAGTTGTAGGGATCCCTCCTTCACGCTGGAATTATAAGTATGCATTGCCGAACTTGCTTTGTTTTTTCTCAGAGGGGTTTGGGAATCAAACTGAGGTACACATGTTTGCAAGAGAAGCACTTCACCCAGCTGAGCTATCTCCCCAGCATCCCATGTGAGTCATAATCCTAAATAAGTTTCTTGGAGTGGGATAAATCTGTATATATTTGAGTACATTTGATGTACTATGCTAATGTGGCTGCTTTAAGTATATTTTTGCACTTAATCTTCATGATACATATACTATAACTATCATTATTATACCTCATTTTACAGTTGAGCAAACTATGGTCCAGAGACTAAAGTAATTATGCAAGATCACCCCCATAGACCAGTGTGGTTCTCAACCTTCCTAATGTTGAGATCCTTTCATACAGTTGCTTATGTTGGGCTGACCCTCAACCATAACATTATTTCCATTGCTACTTAACAACTGTAATTTTGGTACTGTTATGAATCATAAATATCCGGTATGCAGGATATCTAACACGTGACCACTATTGGGGCAGTGACCCACAGGTTAAGAACTGCTGTCAGTAACACAAAGTGTCAGCTCCATGAGCCTGACTCCAAGGCTGCCCTCTGAAATTAGGAAGTCCACTCGGACCAGTGATGGATTCAGAAATAAAATCATTCCAGGCAGACATGTAAGGCCAAAGAAAGTTACACCCCATGGTCTTCAGCCAATTTTAATAGGAACTGAACAATGATGAATGGTAATTCTTTATAACCGGCCAGTCATTGACTGCATCTCCCAAACTAAGGGACAAGTTGAGATTTAAGAATTGGGTTCCAACCCTGTCCACACTACGAATTGACCACTAGGATCCTGGGACTTCTCTTGTAAAGCAGAAGGATTTCATAGGTAGAACTCTAAGGGCTCTTTTTTTAATAATTTATTTTTTATTTCTTCAAGTTACATCTCAATCTCCAGTGGGAGATGACTGAATTGGTGGTAAGCCATTCTCTTGGCAAGAAAAACCCCTTGCTTCAACTGTAGACAGACTTCTGTCCAAAAAGGACAAAACTTGGAAGCAGATAAGTTGACAGCCTAGCTCTGCCAAGACAGGGTAGGTAAGTCCTTCATAATTCCTGCTCTACAATCAATGTCTGTCAGAGAAATGGGGCCAAATGGCTGAAGATTGATGCTGTAATGTATGGAGAGAAAATGGAAACTGTCCAGGCAGCCACTGGTATGTCATTTTTTAGTTTTGGAGGCTGCAGGCCCTGCACTTCCTATATAATCAGATATATTTATCCCTCTCAGGTCTCTGAGGTGGTTGAAGAATAGATAGCTAGAGTCTTATAGTTAAATTTTGAGTTGTTTAGGAATCAAGAGGGTGTTCTGGATCTAAGGGCTCTTCTAAGCTTCATACTCCATGAGTCTTCAAATCTATGGCAAGCTCTGATCTGTAGATGTCCACACACTGAGAAATTGAGACTAGCGTGGAAAGCGCTGCCAAGTAAGCCCTGGCACTGAATACTGTGTTTATCCCAGGGGCTCTTCCATCCTTCCCTTCCCTTTGCTCCAGAAAGCTGGCCTCTATACACTACATTCCCAGGGTTCAGCAGCCTCTGTCTTTTCAATGGGCTTGTCCAGTGTAAACCTGAGCAGGAACTGGAATGTGTACATCAGCTTTTCTTTACTGTGTTCAAATACTTTAAAAGGGAGAGAAAGATTTATTTTGGATCATGATTTTGGAGGCTTCTGTCCATAGTCAGCCAGCTCCCAGTGTAGTGGGCCTATGCGAAGAACACCAGGGGAACAGGAGCATATGACAGAAAGATGCCCGTTGCGGGGGCAAGAAATAGAGTAAGCCAGCCACCTTCCTTCTTCCACTATTGTTCAGTCTATTAGATGGAGCCACCCACATTCAGAGTAGGGCTGGCCACCTCAATTAACCTCATCTACAAAATCCCTCAGACGTGTCCAGAGGTTTGTTTTCACAGTGATTCTAATTTCCATCAAGCTGGCAATCAAAATTTGCCATCACAGTAACAGAGAACCACTTTGAGGAAGTAAAATGGCTTCTCCAAAAACGCCACACCACGTTCTTCTGTTCATCAAAAGAATGATGAAGCTCTGATGTGGCAATGGACCAAGGCAGAAAAGAAAAAGAGAGAAGAAAGGGAAGTAGGCCAGGAGAAACATCAGAACCCAGGATTTTCCCCCAGGAGTGGTGGCACACACCTTTCATCCCAGCACTTGTGAGGTAGAAGCAGGTGGATCTCTGTAAGTCTGAGGCTGGCCTAGAGTACATAGTGACTTCTAGAACAGCCAGGGCTATGTAGTGAAACCCTGTCTCAAAAACAGAAAAAAGAAAAAAGGAAGAAAGAAACCAGGCTTTTGTCCAAAGGAAGAAAAGAAACAGGGGGGGAAGGGAGGGTAAAACAATGCCCAAACACAACTGCAGTGAGCGATTAGAGGACAATAGATAAATGCTTTCTGTAATTAGAGGGAGAAAAACCATCATGAATGATCAAGGCTGCTTTGTGTGAGTTGACGCTCCGCACCCAAAGATCCAGGCTCATGTGAGATGCAGACTAGAGACTTTGGTGTCTTTTTTAGTTGTCTTGGGAAATTAAACCTCACACCAGCCTTCTGCTGCCAGGAAAAGAGGACAGAGCAGGCAGCAAAGACCTTCTTCACTAGGAGACAAAGGCAATTGAAAATGTGAGTCCTGCTGAGGCCCGTGGGCTCCGACGGAGAAAGGAAAGGGTCCACATGCTGGTGGCTGCAGGTGCGTAGGTTGGTGTCTCTGCAGGAGGAGGAGGCAAGTGGGCTTTGGCAGCATCTCTCATGCCCTATTTAGTAAACTCCTTACATGTGACAATAAGCATGGAGTAGCAACTAATACACTTTGAAGGGTTTTTAATCAACAGTTAGAATCATTGTCATATATGTCAACTACATTCATGTTCATTCACCACATAGCAACCTCACAACCATCTGTAACTTCAGCCCAAGGGGGATCAGACCACCTGTTCTGGCCTCCAAAGGCACTGCATGTGCGTGGTACGCAGACAACACAGAGGCTCTGTCTTCCAGGAAGCACGTTATTGGAGCCAGCACGCAGGTTCAGTGAATTAACATCTGTCTAAGGTAGGATTTATTCCTGTGATGTAATAAATCGCCAAAAGCAAAACTTGGGGGAGAAAGGGTTTACTTCACTTACACTTCTCAGTTTATCACAGAAGGAACTCAGGATAGGAACTCAAGACAGAAACATGGAGCCAGAAGCTGATGCAGAAGCCATGGAGGAGTGCTACTTACTAATGGCTTGCCTAGCTAGCTTTCTTATTGCACCTAGGACCGTAAGCCCAAGTGCAGAGCCACTCAAAGGGGCTGGGCCCTCCCACATTGATCACTAATTAGGAAGATGCACTCCAGACTGGCCTCCAGGCCAGTCTTATGGAGGCATTTTTCTCAACCGAGAGCTCCTTCTTCCCAAATAACCCTAGTTTGTGTCAAGTTGGCATAAAACTAACCAAAATAACACCCAAAGGCTGAGGCCCCATACAACAGGCCATGGTGGTTGACACCTGGAATGAAAGCGTTCAAGAGGATAAGGCAGGAGGATCATGAATTCATGCCTGCCAGGAGGGGGAACCTGAAAACTCAGCTGTCATGTGCTCTCTCGCTGGATCATAAGCCTAAGCTAGTGCTGTTGGAAATAAAGTATTATGTCATATAACTGTTATATTTATTATATAAATATTACACTCACAATTATGTTCTGAGAGCTAAGGCTCATCCCACATATAGAACATTGTGTCTTACCTAAATACGTTTTCTGAACAGAGCTTAAGATTTTCTTGGTGACTGGAGGTTATATCCATAAGACAGAATGACATGTGTGTCACTTGGGGCAGAGCTTGAGGTGAGATAGGCTCTTCCTCTTCACTCCCTACTTCAGCTGGCACGCTGTTGTGCATTTCCTGACTGATGTCATGTCTTCCCTACTATGATGAGATATTTTCCCCCAAACTGAAAGCCATAATAAAGCCTCCCTCTTCTGAGAGAAGGGGGAGAAAGAGAGAAAGATAGAAAGGCATTCCATCTGAGCCAGTTGAGATGGTCAGATTTCCTTCTCCCTGATATTCAACATTCAGGGTCAACTGTATCTTCATGAAAAATGTATTTATGTATTTTGTGTATATGAGTGCTGTATTTACATGTAAGCCCTCAGGACAGAAGAGGGCATCAGATCCCACTATAGGGGCTGTGAGCCACCATGTGGGTGCTGGGAATTGAACTCAGGACCTCTGGAAGAACAGACAGTGATCTTAACTACTGAGCCATCACTATAGTCCCCCCCCCCAATTATTTGTTTTTAAAAAAATGTTTAGCTGGGTGGTGGTAGCACATGCCTTTAATTCCACCACTCAAGAGGCAGAGACAGGCAAGATCTCTGTGAGTTCGAGGCCAGCCTGGTCTACAGAAGGAGTTTCAGGACAGCCAAGGCTACACAGAAACTCTCTCGAAAACCAAAACCAAAAAAAAAAAAAAGTTTAAATTAAATTATATTTGTTTACTTGTGTGTGTGCATTCATGTGTACGCACGTGTGTCAGTGCAGGAATCCACATGCATGATGCACATGTAGAGTTTAGAAGAGAATTTATGGAACTCAGGTCTCTCCTTTCACTGAGTGCTTATCAGGAATGGAACTCAGGTCATTAGGCTTTACCTGCTGAGCCAACTCACTGGCCCAAATTCTTTTTTTTTTTTTTAGTTTATTTATTATTGCTTCAGGTTACATCTCCATCATATTGTCCTCTTTCCCCCCTTCCCAGTCCCGCCCTCCCGCCCTCTACCCGTAACACTTCCATCCCACTCTTCTGGAGTGGAGTGTCCCTACATAACAGTCCCCCACCCCAGTTCAGCAGTCATATGAGGGCCAAGACCCTCCTCATACACTGGGGGCCTACAAAGCAGCACCACCAGTGAAAAGGATCTCATTGCCAGGGAGAGAAAACTAAAAAAAAAAAACACACAAACAAACAAAAAGTCTATGTCCATGTTCCCTTTGGTGCATTGGTTGTAGCATAGTTATCCTGTACTATATAGCTAAAATCTGACTATAAGTGAATAGATGTCATGTGCATCCTTCTGAGTCTGGGTTAGCTCACTCAAGATGAGCTTCTCTAGTTACATCCATTTGGCTGCAAATTGCATAATTTCATTGTTTCTGATAGCTGAGTAGTATTCCATTGTGTAGATGTACCACAGTTTTTTAATACATTCTTCGGTTGAGGGACATCTGGGATGTTTCCAGTTTCTAGCTATTAAAAATAAGGCTGCTATGAACATAGATGAGGAAACTTCCTTGTGATTCAGTGAGGAGTCATTTGGGTGTATACCCAGAAGTAAGAGTCCTTCCTTTTTTTTTGGTTTTTTTCAAGACAGGGTTTCTCTGTTTATCCTTGTCTGTCCTGGACTCACATTGTAGACCAGGTTGGCTTTGAACTCATAGAGATCCACCTGCCTCTGTCTCCTCAGTGCTGGGATTAAAGGCATGTGCTACCACGCCCGCCCATTACAGACAGCCATGAATTGCCATATAGTGCTGGGATTTGAACCCGGGTCCTTTGAAAGAACAGCCAGTGCTCTTAACTGCTGAGCCATCTCTCCAGCCCCCTGGCCTGATTTCTTAAAAAATAATAATAATAATAATTAGGGCCAGAGAAATGAATGGCTAAGGGGATAAAGATATTTATGATGCAAGTCTGACAACCTGAGTTCAAGCCTCAGACCCCACTGAAAGGTAGGAAGAGGAAACTCATGCACAAAGTAGTGCTCTGAGTCCACATGCTCATCACGGCATGCAGACACGAGTGCGCACGCACACACACACATACACACACAATAATAAATAATAATAATAATAAAATTTAAAAAATAAAAACCACTCACACACCCTTCCTCACATACAGTTTATCATACTAGAAGAAATGGCTTATTCCATATGCAGGCATAGAAATGTATATGATGGTTTCAGCATATTTCTTATATTAATTTTTTATTACTACAATGGAGTGAATGAGGGAGGCTAACCTAAAAGGAAAACAGGTTTCTTAACTATTGGAGGATGGAAGTTAAAACAGCATGGCGATAGTTTTCTAAAGCTGTATCACAACATGGTTGTCAGAGTGTGTGTGTATATCTCTCCTTCCTTTTTAAAGATTTATTTCCATATGTATAGATAGGTGTTTTGCCTGCATATATGCCTGTGCACTGTGACTCCAGAAGGGTGTGTCACATTGTCTGGAACTAGAGTCACAGGTGTTTGTGAGCCACCATGTGGTGCTGGGAATCTGGACTCAAGTTTTGTGGGAAAGCAGCCAGTGCTCTTAACCTCTGAACAGAAGACACAAGGATCTAACTGTGGGCACATCATCCTAATGACTTTATCTAATCCTTATCAATTCTAAATGGCCTCACCTCTAAACACTAGAGTTAGGTTAGTTTCTACCCTCTTGATGTCATTAGCATATGACTCCAGAAACTAAACTCCCACTGAATTTCAGGACATAAACCATACTCAAATCATCTGTCACCATCTTGTTTTACCAGAAAACAAGGAATCCAACAAATCCTAGCAGAACTGGTCTGAGAGGACTCTGAATCCAACAAAAGAGCCTCCCATTCATTAAAGTTGCTGGGCATGGTGACCCCCACCATTAATCCCAGATTCAAGAAGAGACAGACATATTCTAAGTTTAAGGTCAGCCTGGTCCAAAGAGCAAGTTCCAGGATGGCCAGGGCTACACAGGGAAACTCTTCTCAAAGGTTAAAAAAAAAAAAAAGAGTGAGATAGTTGGTGTTAAATGAGTTAAAAACATAAATGGATTAAAACACACTATTTTTAACTCCTTGAGTTCATTATGATACAAAAATAAGTCACTTCTGAAGGGTGCTAGAAAACCACATAATTATTTCTTTTCTTTAAACTGGTTGCTGGGGATTGGGGATGTGGCTCAGTGGCTGTGATATGTCTGCTTGATGGCACTAGGAATCACCTAGGAGATTCGTCAAACACAGCTGTAGATGTGGATGTGAGGGTGTTTCCAGAGACAGCTAGATCATGAGGGCTCTCACGGGTAGCCATGGCTTCATACATTGATGGAGTCAGAATTTGAATGTATTATTGAGTAGTGGAATTGTGGGAGGTGAAGCCTTGTAGGAAGTTGCTCACTGGAAGCATGACTTTGCGTTCAGTGCCTTCATTCTGGCCCCTTTCTGTTACTCTATCCCCTGTCACCAAGAGGCCAACCACTTTCCTCTACCACATGCTCTTCATAATGCTGTTCTCCTCACTGTGTAGCGACAGGGAGCAATGGAGCCTGGTGACCATGAACTGACCATCTCAAACTGGGAATTAAATCTTTCCTCTTTAATTAAGCTGTGTGTGGTAGGTGCATGGTCACAGAGATAGAAGCTTAAGTACCATGGTAGTAAACACTTGTCATGTAAAATGTTGAGTTTGATACTCAACACTACAGCAGAGGCCAGGAGGGTTGGAGATGTCAATAGGTGGTAGCACACTTGTCTGTCATGTATAAGGCCCTGGGTTCAATCACCAGTACCTCTCACACAAAAATATCTAACTATATATTTTATAAATCATATATTTTATATATATATAAATATTAAGACTGTGGCTATTAAAGAGAATCAAACATTGTCCTTTGTGCTGTGTTTTGAGAGGCTTTAAAGTAGCTGAAAAGAAAATGTGGGATTCTTCTGATTGGTTGGTTGGTTAACTAGCTGTTTGTTTGTTTGTTTTGAGACAAAGTCTCATGTAGTGAAGTCTAGCCTTAAACTCCTGATACCCCTGCTTCTATCTTTCTAGTGTTGGACTTTCAGATATGTGGCCCTATACCTTGCTGAAAAAATCCCCTTTAAAGAAGTATTCCAACTGAAAAAAAGAAAGAAAAGAAATGACAGAATTAGACCATCACCAATTTGCAATCCTTAATGATTGACAGGTGTAACATCAGCCATAAGTGATGGCTCGCAAGGCATCTGATCCTTCAAATAGATGCAAACACTCCCACTTTGTTTTAGCCTTGTCCCACCTCACTGCAAAAGCAAAGCAAATTTCTGAATGTTATCAGGTCTCTATATCTAATGAAGGATCTAGACAGAACAGGCCAAATTCTGTAAAAGGTGGTGAATAACATCAAGATGTTACATTACTTGCCAGCAAGATGGCTCAGAGGATAAATTACCTTGCCACCTAACCTGACAACTGGAGTTTGATACTGGAAGTCAACGTGGTAAAGAATAGAAGAAATTCCTCTGGCCTCCACACATAGCACACACATGTGTGAACACACACACACAAAATAGGTATATAAGTGAAATAAAAAATGAAAAGGTACTAAACCAAGGTTATGAGAAACTCTACAAGTCAAATGATTCAGCTTCTTTGATAAAAAAAAAAAAAAACTGGCTGCTCTTGCAGAGGACCTGGGTTCAATTCCCAGCACCCACATGGCAGCACAACCATCTGTACCTCCAGTTCCAGAAGATCTGATGCCCTCTTCTGATATCCTCATGCAGTGGGCACCCACATGGTACACAGGCATACATGCAGGCATGTTAAAAAATTAGATAAATTATGTTGGGTATTTATATTATAATTAATTGATTCAGCGGCTGTTAATCCTTAACCAGCCATTATAAATGAACACACACAGACACCATGTGGATTTTAACAAGCCTTGGCCTGAGTTGTGCAATCTTAGCCCATCTAAGCCAGCTCATAATTCTATTACCCAAATATGACCCCATATATACATACGTCCCCTTGGACTGCCATTCTCCATGATATGCAGATGTTCCTGGCCATGTGGAATGAGGTTCTTTTCTCTAACCCATGGTGTGTGCCTCCTTCCTGCTGTTGGCTGGAATATCTTCTTCTTCCTGCTGCTGGCTGGAATGCTTTAATGCTCTGTCTAAAGCAGAGGCTTCCTGTTCTAATCTCAGGAAGTCCCACCTTTCTCTGTCTTTGCCCAATCTCAGGCCTGAGCATTTTATTTAACCAATCAGAGTCAATATAAGTAATAGACAGCAAGCAGGACCAATTAACATTTAGAATGCTTAACTCTACCCATCACAAGCAAAACAACCATTTACATAAAAATAAATACTATTTTAATCTTACTAGTGTTGGTGATACATTCTAGCTTCCCTACCTTTGAATATGTTTGAAATTTTTCATATATCAAATATTCTACAGGTTCATGTTAAATTTTTTTAATATCCCAGTGGAGGTGGTGAACATCTTTAATCCCAAGCACTTGGGAGGCAGAGGCAGGTGGATTTCTGTGAGTTTGAGGCCAGCCTGGTCTACAGAGTGAGTTCCAGGACAGCCAGGGCTACACATAGAAACTCTGTCTCAAAAAAATTAATTTCAGAAAATGTATTTTAGGATATTTGTATTTTAGGATATTCATAATCCTACCCTTCAGAGATAATCACTACTATAATTTTGCAGTATACCCTTCTGACCTTTTAAATAATATCTACTGCATATATCCTGCTGTGAATATTATTTTGTAATCTGCTTTATTCAAGTAAGATATACTCTCTCTTGTCACTAAAGGTCCCAAAATACTATTCTTAATGTTTACAATTGTATTTTTAGTTTCCAAAATTTATTGAATTTGTCCTCTTTTTTAAATTTTCATTCATGTGTCTGAGTGAGTGTGTGCCACATGATTAGGGATGCTACATTGGTTGTGAGCCATCTGATGTGCTGGTGTTGTGGGTTATCAGAAAGCACTAATGTAGTCTATATTAACCAGCCGGTGTTCAGGATTGCAGTGTAGCCCCAAGCCTTTTTCAGGGTGAGCTTTTAAGCACAAAAACCACACCCTGGGTTGAATCCCTTCAGTTAGCCATAAGCAGAACTACAGAAGCCAAGAAGCAAGGTCAGTACATTTAGAGACTGTCCCAGAACTGTGGGCTTTGATGGATTAGGTCTTTGTTTCCCTTTTGGCAGGGGGTGCTGTCTACGTGCTGAGTCTTACAGCCTGAATGGTGCTCCCATCATGGAGTCAGTTGTGCTAAGGTAAGGGGCCTGTTACACTGGGAACCAAACTCAAGTCCACTGGAAGAGCAGCAAGCCCTCTTAGCCGCTGAACCAATCTCTCCAGCCCCTCAATCTTCCATTTTTGCTACTAAAAGTTTTGTTGCAATAGACATCCTTGACATTCTCCACTAAAAATACCACTGATGGTTGGCTGGTTGGTTTTTTTAAGTTGAATTAGTGGCATGGTACATGACTGTAGTCCCAGCACCATGGATTTCTGAGGCAGGAGTCCTACTTGAGCCCAGGAGTTCAGGGCAAGTCTTGGCAACATAACAAAGACCCCATCTTAAAAAAAAAAAGAAGCCGGGCAGTGGTGGCGCACGCCTTTAATCCCAGCACTTGGGAGGCAGAGGCAGGCGGATCTTTGCGAGTTCGAGGCCAGCCTGGTCTACAAATTGAGTCCAGGACAGCCAGGGCTACACAGAGAAACCCTGTCTCGAAAAACCAAAAAAAAAAAAAAAAAAAAAAAGATAAGAGAATATAACATTTTAATTTCAATACTTGGGAGGAAGAGGCAGGTGGATGTCTGTGAATTCAAGGCTAGCCGGGTCTACATAGAGAGTTACAGGACAGCCAGAGCTACATAGAAAGACCCTGTCTCAAAAAGAAGGGAAGGGGGAATACACATTTTCAAGCACTTAATAAATGCTGCCAATCTCCCTTCCAAAACAATGGTTCCACTCAGATAGTTCCCTAACAGTAATGAGAGCAATGAGGACATTTCATTTTTCCCTAAAACAACTTTATTTTGAGGGTCTCACTGCCTGTCTCTTGAGTGCTGGGATTAAAGGTGTGGACCACAACCACCAAGAAATCTGTAACTGGCTATAATCGGTTGCAAACACTGCTGCTGAACTCAGACCAGCCTTCTGAACACTCTTAATTTGTCAGATTTAACAAAGAGTCTAAGTTAAAGAGCAACGTGTGTGGAAGCCAGACAAGCCTGCCTTTAACATCCATCAGCTCTATGACATTGGGAGAGCTATGGAATCTCTCTGGGCCTATCTCCTCATCTCTAAAAAAGAAGAAAGAATAGTATTTCTTGGGTGGGTCACACTGTAAGCCCAGCACTTGCAAAGCTAAATTTGGAGTTTTACCTCTAGCTCAGGCCAATCTGGAGTATGTAGTGAGTTCCAGGGGGGAAAATTATAGAATGAGACCCTGACTCAAAAACACTAATAAACAAACAAGCAAGAATAATATTTCTTGGAGGTCATGGCCACTGAATGAGAGGATTAAATTATGATATATTATCTATTCTTTTCTGGAGACAGTTCTTGTCTTGGTAAATGTTAGCTATAACTGTCATTATTGTCTTTCTTGTAGCTTGGCTCCTTGCAGAATAAAATTAATAGTTTTGTGATAGCGATTTTCCTTTTCATGGAGTGGTTGTTTTTCACTGAGCATGTAAGATAAGTAACTCGTGGACACATTTGGATGCTTTGAGCAGCTGCAAGCAACAGAAACCCCAAGGCAAGCTGATGTAGCTGGAGCACTCGGAGATATGAAGAACTCAGATGGCCTGACTGCTCTTAAGAGTCTCTGCATTCTGACCTTGAGTGATGCTTGAGCACCTTGCTAGTGTCACCAGAACAAAGCTGCTGTGAACAATCTACCCATTCCTTCATTGACTTCCAGATGGAAAAGAAAGAGCCCTTGCCCTCTTCCACCCCATGAAATCTTATTCTCTGTGTAGCCCTGGCTGTACTGGAACTTGCTCTATAGTCCAGGCTGACATCAAACTCAGAAATCTACCTGCCTCTGCCTCCCGAGTGCTCGGATCAAAGGCATGCATCACTACACCTAACTAAGTTTATACTGTTTTCAAAGCTAGGGAGATAACTCAATCAGTAAAGTACTTCCCATCCAACTCTGAGGACCCGAGTTCACTCACTAGTGCTCCTGTACAAAGCCAGGTGTGAAAGGGTGAGCCAATAATCCCACCGCTAAGGAGACAAGAGCCAGGACGATCTCTGGTGCTCACTGGCCAGCCAATCTAGTTGAATTGGTAAGCTCCAGGTTAGAGACTGTATTTAAAAAAGGAAGTTGGAGGGGCTGTAGAGATGACTCAGTGGTTAAGAGCACTGGTTGTTCTTCCAGAGGTCCTGAGTTCAATTCCCAGCAACCACATGGTGTCTTACAACCATCCATAATGTGCGATCTGACGCCCTCTTCTGTCTGCAGGTGTACATGCAGATAGAGTGCTCATATACATAAAATAAATAAATAAATCTTTTTTTTTAAATCTTAAAAAGAAAGTTGGAGAGTGATTAAAGAAGATACTTAGCCAGGTGTGGTGCACACGCCTTTAATCCCAGCACTTGGGAGGCAGAGGCAGGCGGATCTTTGTGAGTTCAAGGCCAGCCTGGTCTACACAGTGAATCCAGGATAGCCAGGGCTACAAAGAGAAACTCTGTCTGGAAAAAAAAAAAAGAAGATACTTGATACTCACTTCTAGTTTTCATACACACACACACACACACACACACACACACACACACACACACAATTTATAGTATAAGAAAAACTGGTTTTTTTTTTCTTATCTGAGTTTGCTGGACCATGACTCAGTGGCTAAGAGCACTGGCTGCCCTTTCAGAAGACCCAGATTTGACTTCCAGCAGCCACACAGTGGCTCAAAACTGTCTGAAACTCCAGTTCTAGGGAATCTAACACCCTCTCTGGCCTCCATGGGTACCAGGCATGCATGTGGTGCACAGATATACATGCCAACACAACACCCATGCTAATAAATACAATGATAAACATTTTTAATGTGAAGAAGAGAATTAAGAGCCCCAAACAGATCTCTACATATATGGACACTTTGCTACGTGGCAGAGACCTACAGATCCACCATAAAGGACAGTCCTTTTAAACAAATGCTACCGACTAAACTGGACATCCGTGGAGAAAAACTGAAACTGGCCTGAGTCCTATCTCACATCGGGCACAATATTCAATTCCACCTGGTGGAGTTGATATAAATGCCAAAGGAATGACTATAAAGCTTCTACAAGATAAGACCTCACACAGAGAAGAATGTCCCAAACAAGACACAAGGAATGCTAGCCATAATGGAAAGTGTTCATAAGTGTGCAAACTTCAGAATTAAATTATTTTGCTTAGAGAAGGATACCATTGTTAGAGCAAAAGGCAAGCAGAGTAAAGCAATGGAAGATATCTTCAGCAGATAAAGGACTAGTATTCAACCACATGAAGAAGTCTCACAGAGCTCAGAAAAAGACATACAGCTTAGAAATAAATGGAAAAGGAAAACCAAAGGGAGGAATGGCAAGATTGCTCAGTGGGTGAAGTGCTTGCCACATAAACAAGACCTAAGTCTGACCCCCAGCACTCTTAAGGTAAAAGCTGGGTGTGGTGATTTGCCTAGTGCTGGGGCAGCAGGGACAAATGGATCCCTGGGGGGGCTCACCAGCCAGCCTGCCTAACCTAATTGGCCAGCCCTGAGTCCCCATAAGGGACCCTGCCTCAGAAGAAAAAACCTTCTGTGCAGTGAACCATGGTTGATGCAGAAACTCACATGTGTTCAAAATGCAGAGACTAAACAGCCGGATGCTCGGTCACAAATGGAACATCTGTATCAACCCACCCCCTACCCAGCCACCAAGGTTCAGGGACCTGTCTCAGAGGTAGGGATGGAAAAATTGTGAGAGCCATAGGCCAGGAAAGACCAGAACAAAACAGGGTCTTTTGGACATGACAGGACCACTGACTCATGAATTCACAGCAGTGGTACATACCTACACAAGACCTGCATAAGATCAGTCCAATCAGTGTTCTAGCATGGAAGAGGGCGGAGTTCGTGAACACTCACCCCGAGCTGAGGCGCCATTGATAGTTAATTGATGTGGTGATCTGTTATGTATTCTAAGTGTTAATTAACCTGCTCCCAGAGGCCTGCTTGCTAGCCAGTGTCTCTGATTGGTTGGATAAATGCTGAGGCCTGAGATTGGGCAAAGAGAGAGGTAGGCAGGGAAAGGTTCTCTGGCTTCTGGACGAGACAGAGAGGATGATGGGAGAGAGAAGCCTAGAGGTGAAGGAGGAGGGAGACACAATGGGGTAAATGGAAGAAGATCATTCCACATGGCCTAAAATATTGGCATAGCTCGGAGAATAACAGTCCAGGGGATGTATGTATATTATACAGGGTTTTATTTGGGGAATAGAATAAGCTCTGGGCCAAGATTGCTCAATCCAGGCTAAAGCTTGTGTCAGGTGTCTGTGTGTGCTCATTTATAATGATGGGTTAAGGATTAACCCTGTTGACCAATTAACTATAATTTAAATACTGGTAAATGATGTAATTATTTACTTCTACAGTTAATGATTTCTAAGGGAGGGTGAGTCTATATTCTTTAGGGATGTGACCCCTGGCAGGCCAACCACACTGTACAGTGGAAGGCTCCCATAGCCATAAGTATATGGGCAGCACAAATTGGAATCAGTAGTTTATTTAAGAAATAAAAGAGCTTGTTACAGTGGTGCAGACCTTTAATCCTAGCACTGGAAAGGCAGAAACAGACAGAGTGCTCTGTGAGCCTAAGGCCATCCTGGTCTATAGTGAGTTCCAGGACAGCCAGGACTACACAGTGAGGGATAGATTTGGAAGTCATTATGGAGAGACGGGGAGGTGAATGGGCTTAAAACTCATTGTATAAAATTCTCAAAAAATAATAAAAACATTATGTTACAAAAAAGAAGAACCAACATAGATGGTACATGAGGAATGACACCCAAAGTTGAATTTAAGCCTACGCATGGAACTTAATGAGAACCTAGTGCTGAAGATATTGTAAGATTCGCATAGAAAATACAGAGAAATCAAACTGCAGCTGAGCTAAAAGCATCTTCCCTGCTCTTTAGAGCTCACAGTACCAGAAGGTGATGTGCAGGTTGATGGGAGAGAAAAATCATTCATGGTCTTAGCTGGCTGTGGACCCTGTGTGCCACAATACCACATGCCAGGCAAGAAAAGCCCACCACACAATAGTGACAAAACTAATGAGAAACCAATAGCTTTATGGTTGGATTTGAGACCTGCTCCATGGAAGGAAGCACATACCTGGTATAATAAACATGGTCAAAAGTCTATGGCTGGGGTGGTCACAGGCCCTCATGGGGAATCCATGTTTTACTAAATAAAGATGTGTCATTCTGCATCTTCCAGGGAGCTGTTGGGGCCTTATCAAGTACTCTCCCAGGGAGCTCCGGCCTTGTCAGGCACCAAGCTGGGAATATACACTTCTCTGCCAGAAGGTCCAGGGTACATTGGTTTTGGGGCAGAAAAGAATGAAACGTAGGATGGGATCCATGCCACTGCCACAGGATATCCCAGAGAGGTGAGAGAAAGGATTTTCTCCATCGCCAAGTGTTACAACTCTTTTAGCTAAGCAAGCAGGAGGGTTAGGGTAATTCTAATTCTCTCTATCATGCAGCAAAAGATTACGGCTCTTTTAGCTAAGCTGCCAGCGCTGGACCAGGCAGCTTCAAAGAGCCCAGAGCTCCTGGACCAAGCCAAGTGACTTTGGGAGTCTGACTTGGTTTGGACAAATCTAGTGGCTGCTTTGGGAGCAGCCAGCAACCCTCCATTGCTACCTCAGGTGAGCACTGTGGTGGATGGTACGGGAGAAACGGGAACTTCAGAGGTGGTGAGAGAGTTAACCGGTGGCAGTGATCAAGACACGAGCCTCGCTAAGCAGCAGGGGCAACAGCAGGGTGGGAGCTTGCAGCTCGAGCAAGCCTGGTTTGGCAGGCAGATCCAGTAATGAGTTCCTCATGGGGGGAAAGGCCCTTCCTCCCCAAGTCCAAAATAAACAGCCAAGTCTCAGACGATCATGGTGGAGGAATGGAGTGGAAGAGAGAATGTTTATTTTGTTAAAAGGGACATTATAAATCTTGGGTAGTGGGGAGGGGTTTTGAAGGTGAATGTGTTTGATTCACTGGCTCTAGCAGTGCCAGGGATACTCCACTTACATGCAGTACCACTGTCCTATCATAAGAATGAGAACGCAGTACCCAATTATCCCATGGGCAGTGGAGGTGGGGAAGAACTCTAGGTACAATTAGAGGCAAGGACAAAGTCACTGACTGAAAGCCAAGTCACCAAGAGATCTCATTAGCATGGGGAGGTGCCTCCAGGTGTTCATTGAACAGGTTTCTTATCAGAAGAAAGAGTTGGACCTGCAATCTTCCTGAAGGTTATGTCACATTCCTCAAATAGAAGATGTGGTCCAGCAGTCCGGGACCCCCAAAATCAGATGGAAGAGGAAGGAACCCCACTGACAAAATGGAGTCTGACATTCAGCAACAAGCTCAGGGGCTTTCCAGGAATGCCAGACTTTGACCTTAACAGGAAAGTCCAACAAAGATGTAATCAAATTGCCTTCTAAATATTTATGCTTGCACCCACAGACTAATGCTGCCTCAACCTGTGTCAGAGAAGTGATTTTTTTGTTGATATCTGCAGTGAGTAACGGTTGATGCAGAGACACATGACAGCTCAAAGTGGCGATGACAGGTGACTATTCAGTACTTTGGAACATCTATATCACTCACGCCAACCAAAGTTCAAGAGACATGGTGGAAAGGGGAGCAAAAGGACTGTAACAGCTAGAGGACCGAGAGGGGGGCCATAAAACATTGTCTTCTGTACATAGCACAGCCATTATAATCAGGGGCACATGGCAGCTGTGGCTACATAAGACCTGTGTGAGCGAGCACTCATGAGAGCGCACACACACACACACACACACACACACACACACACACACACACACAC
>CAJQZJ010000909.1:2198942-2234141 GCA_907164525.1 Lophiomys imhausi
CACACACACACACACACACACACACACACACACACACACACACACACAAAGCAGGGAATAGGAGAAGGACCAGATGGGAAGAAGATGGACTCACCAAGAGTGGAAGGGGAGTGAGGGATGGCAATGGGGTGAGTGAGATCACGACAGACTGTACACATGTATGAAGTTGACAAAAATAATCATTAAAAATTATGAATTAATGAACTCTCATAACGAATAGTAGCACACAACTTGCTATGTTCCAGATGATGTTCAGAACAACTAAGAACATACTTTATTAGTATTTCCAATTTCCAAGGAAAGAAATTTTGGGGGTTTTTTTTGGGTTTTTTTTTTGGTTTTTTATTTTTGTTTGTTTTTCGAGACAGGGTTTCTCTGTGTATCCTTGGCCATTCTGGACTCACTCTGTAGACCAGGCTGACCTTGAACTCAGAGAGATCCACCTGCCTCTGCCTCCTGAGTGCTGGGACTAAAGGCGTGCACCACCATACCCGGCATGACATCTGCTGGGTTTAGTTTTGTTTTTTGGTTTGTTTTTTTTTTTCCTCAAGGAAAGAAATTGAAGTCAAGAAGTTAACTTACTCAAGATCACACAACTGTTCAGTCAGTGGTAACCTTGAAAGTAAGCCTACATGGATCATAACCACCAGAACAGGGTCTAAAACAGAGCTTCATTTTTATATACTTTTTAAAATAATTTATTTTTATTTTATGTGCATTGACATTTTGCCTGCATGTATTTCTGTGGGAGGGTGTCAGATCACCTGGAACTGGCGTTACAGAGTTGTGAGCTGCCATGTGGGTGCTGGGAATTGAACCCAGGTCCTCTGCAAAAGCAACTAGTGCTCTTAATCACTGAGCCATCTCTCCAGCCCTTTTACAAACTTTTTTAAAAGATTTATTTATTTTTATTTTATGTATGAGCGCTCTATCTGCATGCACACCTGCAGCCAGAAGAGGGCATCAGATCACATTGTGGATGGTTATGAGCCACCATGTGGGTGCTGGGAATTGAACTCAGGACCTCTGGAAGAGAAGCTAGTGCTCTTAACTGCTGAGCCATCTCTCCAGCCCCTTATATATATTTTTTGAGACAAGATCTTACTATGTCATTCTGGCTAACCTGGAACTCATTACATAGACCCAGCTGACCTTGAACTCACAGAGATCTGCCTGCCTCTGCCTCCGAAGTCCCAAGTACTAGGAATTAAAGTGTGTGCCACCACACACAGCTTAAAGAGGAAGTTTTAAATAAAAACAGGTTAACTTAATAAAAGGAGACTCCCAATATTCAATAAATAAGAAAGAAAGTGGATGGGAGGCCAAAAATCTGTTGTTATTCCTGGTTATTTTAGAGGCAGTCTGAGGAATCTTGGAATAGAGATTTAAAAAAAAAAACGCTTTATTGAGACACGTTTTTTGAGACAGGGTTTCACTGTGTAGCTATGGCTGTCCTGGGATTCCATCTGTAGACCAGGCTGGCCTCAAACACAGAAATTCAACTGTTCCTGATCTATATAATCCAGTGGATTCTATGATATTCACATTGTACAACTATAACCTTCTAATTTTAGAACTTTTTACTTATCAACACTCCAAAAGGAAACCCTCACCCATGGGCGGCCATATCTCCTTTCCAGCCCAATTCCTGCACACCTCAACCCCAGGCAACTGCTGATCTACCCTCTGTGTGAATATGCCTCTTCTGAACATTTAATATAAATGCAGAGATGTGGCACCTACAATTTTGTGGCAGATTTCTTTCCCTTATTGTGTTTCCAAAGTGTATATATATGTGTGTGTGTGTGTGTGTGTGTGTGTGTGTGTGTGTGTGTATACATATACATATATATGTATATATATAATTGTATATATGTATATTGGAGTGTATATCTGTATACCATCCCTTCTTACCACTGAAGAGTTTAATATATGGACATATTACATTTGGCTTATCTGATCCTCCATGGTGCACATTTGAGTTATTTCCATATTTTCTTTATTATGGACAATGCTGCTGAGGGCATTTATATAGAGACAAACATTTTCATTTCTAAGGATATATACTTGGGAACGGGATTTCTGGGTTATGTGGTAACTTTATGTTCAAAATTTTGAGGAACTAGGGTAGAGATATAGCTCTGTTGGTAGAGAACCCACCTAGCAAACACAAAGCTCTGGGTTCCTTCCCCAGTAACACATAAACCAAGCAGCATGACAGCATGTGCCTGTAACTCCAGCCCTTGGAAGGTAGAGGAAGGAGAATCAGAAGTTCAAGGCCATACCCTGATACACAAAGAGGTTGAAGCCAACTTGAGCTAGAAATCTTGTCTCAAAAAACTTTAAGATTTTGAAGAACTTCCAAATATTTTTCACCAGATCATTGAGCCATTTTACATCCCCATCAGGAAACGCATGAGAATTTCATTTTCCTTTTGTTGTTTGTTTCTGGTTTTGTTTTGCTTTTAAATTTATTTTATTTTTACCTGTTTATTTATTTAGCATGTGTTTGTGTTGTATGTGTATGGGCACACATGCTCCGGTGCACATGGGGAGATCAGAGGACAACTTGAGGAAATTAGTTCTCTTCTTCTACCACAACAGTTCTAATTAGATGCTGATCCCCAGACTTCACAGTCCTAGGCGAACATATATTACAAGCTGAGCATGACGTATTGAGGACTCTGACACCAACAGGCCACGGTAAATTGGCCAAGCCATTGCCATATGGGCCAGGCTCAAGCGTGGTGGCAAAGCTTTCCTTAGGAGTCTGAATGTTTATGGATAATTGAGCAAAAGCTTGCAACTGTTGTTTCCTCCTGCCAGAAGTTTACAGCTGGGGACTGCTCACCTACTGCAACTGGCTAACCCCTCCGCCTGTGCAGTTCTTAATATAAACACACTGCGGTTCCAGGTCGCAGAGATGTGGTTAGTGGTGAGGGAACCATACACAATCCCAGCTTCATTGTATGTGTGTCTGTCCTTTCTTCATTCCCTTGATACCCCTAGCCAGAATTCCAGGACCCAAACCTCAAGGGATAGGGCACCTTTTAACTCACTGAGCCATGCACTGGCTCTCTTGCTTGATTTTATTTTTTGATACTCTCACTACATAGTCAAAGCTAGCCTTGAACCTACAATCAATCCCTCTGCCTCAGCTCCCCCAGAGCTGGGATTGCAGGAGTGTACCACCATTACCTTGTTGGAGAATTCTACTTTTGTTGTGTAACAGTCCCCTCTGAAAATAAAACATTCCATCCTTCAGGGGAGCTCCTTAAGCATGGAGGGAAAGAACAACAAAATAGCTTCAGGAAGTTCCTGAAACTCACCAGATTCACTAGGAATCTCCCAGCCAAAGTGAACAGAGTCCAGCTGTAAAGAAGACTCAGACCAGATCAGCTGCCTGGCTGAAGTGGAAACCAGCCAAGCTCCCTGGAACAGATGCTAACCTAACTGAAGCACATGAAAAGGACTCTCTCCTACCCATTGAGCTGCTCTCAATCTGCAGTGTGCTCCCAGGTTCCCAGCTTTTGTGATGGGTGGGTGGGCCTTGGTGATACAGCCGTCTTTGAGTCAGTTCTGGTCCTGTAAGTAATCACTCATCCATATTCCTGTAAATAACCCTAATAAAATTCACTAATTCATCAAGTTGGACTTTGGTGGTATTCACACTTTGATCTGTCATGGGATCCCTATCTGGGGTGAGTAGATGAGGGTGTGTCATCAATCCAGGAAGAGTTTTGTCACACAACTTTGTACACATTTTCTCTTATATTTGTTACTGTCTGTTTGGTTCTAGCCAACCGAGTGAGTAGTACTGGATATTCGAGCAGAGTTCTTGACTGTAAAAAGAATTTAATTTTATTTAAATAAATTTATAATAAATATAACAAATGCCGGGTGTGGTGGTGCACACTTTTAATTCCAGCACTCAGGAGGGAGAGGATCTCTGTGAGTTCAAGGCCAGCCTGGTCTACAAATTGAGTCCAGGACAGCCAGGGCTGTTACACAGAGAAACCTTGTCTTGAAAAACCAAAATAAATAAACAAACAAACAAATAAATAAAGCAAATAATAATTTAATAATTACTTTTATTTATTGAATCTTGGGCTTCACCAGAGACATCCTTTCATTAACCTTCATTTGGCCTCTTTGCCATGTGGGAGGAATGGGCTGCTGCTCAGGTCTAAGTTAGGGTCATGACTTTCATTTTCAGTAGGCCTTTCCATCAATTGGGTCTAAGCCTGTTGTTTCCTTAGATGTTTCTAAGGGTGGAGGAGGGCTCAGAGTCAACTCGTGATGAAAGAAGTTGTTTTTCTTTGGGCTAAACTGGCCCTACCCATTTACAGAGACAGATTCCTACTCCCTTTAGTTTTCTGGATCCTCCCAGGGAAACACTCTCTCTCATGTATAAATGTTTCTCCTTATTGCATTGGGAGACATTTAAACTTACCTTTGTCAGGAATAAGCATTTAGAAGTGGGTTTGTTTGCTTTTGTTTTTCCAGAGACACACAGCGAGGAATTCACCTGTCACAGAGAAACTAGCATCTATTATTTAAAAACTAAAATAGGAGTGTGAAGATAGTTCTGTGGGTAAAGAGCTCACTGTGTAAGCATTAGAATGAGAGTTTGGATCAGCAGATCCCACATAAAAGTCTGGTAGGGCATGGAAGCCTGCCTGTGATTTTAGTAGGCTGGAGGTGGATACAGGGAGTCCCCACAGCAAGCTGGCTAGCCAGACTGGCCAAACAGCAAACTGTGGTTCAGCAAGAATCCCTGCTTCAATCTCTAAGTGGAATAGTGATCTAGGAAGACACTCAGTGTTAACCTTTGATCTCTACATCCACATGCACCTCCAAAGACATATGCTCTCATACGCATACACATATGCATACACACACACACACACACACACACACACACACACACACACACATGCATATGCAATAAAAAAGCCCTAAAATATTTCCAGCCCATCATCTGGAGGAATTACTGTTGGTGTATAACTGGGTTATAAATGAAAAGGTTTGAAATATTAGGGGCTTGTGTTCACAGCATTTTGAAGCATCTCTGGAGAGCCAAAAAGAACCTAGAGATTAGCTGGGCAGTGGTGGTGCATGGTTTTAATCCCGACACTCGGGAGGCAGAAACAGCCAGAGCTCCGTAAGTTCGAGGCCAGCCTGGTCTTCATAGTGCATTCCAGGACAGCCAGAACTACATAGAGAAACCCTGTCCTGAAAAAGCAAACAAACAAACAAAGGAACCTAGA
This sequence comes from Lophiomys imhausi, assembly GCA_907164525.1. Taxonomy (NCBI): domain Eukaryota; kingdom Metazoa; phylum Chordata; class Mammalia; order Rodentia; family Muridae; genus Lophiomys; species Lophiomys imhausi. Next base: position 2,204,213 of record CAJQZJ010000909.1, read on the forward strand.
GATTAACTGCAGCTGGACGTTAAGCCAGGAAGGGTTTGGCCATGGGCAGGGCTCAGAGGTCTCTTCTCTGCAATAATGAGGTCTGCAGAGACACTATTACCCCTGAGAAAGGGTCTAGACAGGAAATTCATCTGCATCCACCAGACCCAACCATCTGCATAGGCCTCACCCATAAATGGCATATGTCACCACCAAGAAGCATTCTCTAAATGCTCTAGCACCTGGTTGGTGCTCTCAAAGCATCTCGCCACCTGAGAATGACCCTGACCATTAAAAAAGAAACAAGTCAGGGATTGAGGTGCATGCCTAGAATCCCAGCATTGGTGGATGATACAGGAGATTTTTAGTTCCATCTCAGCCTGGACTACATAGGGAGATCTTGTCTTAAGAAAAGAAAAACAAACAAAAGAAATAAAAACCTTTTGTTGGGCTCATGAGAAGACTCAACAGGTAAACCAAACCTGACAACCTGAGTTTGAACCCCAGGATCCACATGGCAGATGCAGAGAACTGACTACCGGCAGTTCCTTTTGATCTCTACATCTACCTACACACATACATACACACAATAAATACATTGTAAAATAAAAACAATTAATTAAAATGTCTTACATTTTATGTGTATGAATGTTCTGTTATCCGCACATCGCATATGTCTCTGGTTCCAACAGAGGCCAGGAGAGGGCTCTGGATCCCCGACATGCACCTTTCCACCTTGGAGCCTTTGTGCAGATCAGAGGGAACCTTTCAGAAGTCTGCTCTCTCTCCTTCCACCATGTGAGTCTCTGGAATCAAACTCAGGTTGTAGGCTTAGCCGCAAGTGCCTTTGCCCTACAGAGCCATCTTGCCAGCCCGACAAAACAGTGTTGTTGTGTCTCTGTCTTTCCCTTCAGGATCTATACCACACTTCCACAGCTCCTCAACTCATAGGAGTATGCTGATAGAATAGGATATCTACCTTAGTGCTATAGGAAAGGGAAAGAACCGTGTGGTGGTTTGAATGAAAATGCCCCATAGGAAGTGGCACTATTAGGAGGTGGCTTTGGAGGAAGTATGTCATTGGAAGTGGGCTTTGATGTTTCAGGTGCCAGGCCAGTCTCACTCTCTCTTCCTGCTACGTGAGCATCCAGATGTAGAACTCTCAGCTACCTCTCCAGCACCAAGTCTGTTTGCATAGTGCCATGCTTCCCACCATGATAATAATGAACTGAACCTCTGAACTATAAGCCAGCCCCAACTAAATGCTTTCCTTTATAAGAGTTGCCCTGGTCATGGTGTCTCTTCACAGCAATAGAAACCCTAACTAAGACAGACTGTAAAGGCGTGGCCTCAGGTATCAGATGGCTGCCTTGTGAGCCGCAGAACGTTTGATAGTCATGAAAATGATCAAAATAAATGACAGGACACAGAGCAAGGGGTTAATTGTTCCCCTGCCAAGCTATTCCATAGGAAAAGGACCTGCTAGGTCTACAGATTCATCCTTATGTTTCACATCCACTTAAGATTAGAGCCAATGTTCCAAAGGAATAATTATATCTGGGAAGAAATGGGGTCTGCAGGTCCCACAGAGCTTGTAAACAGGAAATCTCAGAGCTTGTGAGGAAACAGCCAATAGCAATGCCCAAAGAGCAGCTCAGTTCAAAGAAGATACAGGATCAAGTCTCAGCCAACACAAGGTGACCCCAACTCTAAGGCATCTGCAGTCAAAACTTGATTCTCGACATTTTAGAACATTTTTTGGCTAACTTAATAAAAGTTATACTTATATTATATTATATTATATACTTAGTAATCATATAAAAACAGATTGTACTCATGATAGCAAAAGAAAGAAAGATCTAAAAACTCATATCCTGAGAAACGTGCATAATCTATGGAAAGTCAACTTCAGAATTGTATTAGAACATATGGAAGTTTGTTTGTTTGTTTTAGTGATGAAAGATTTCAATAAAACCTATGCACACTACTGAATGAAAGCATATTCAACTATAAAGATGGCAGCATTCTCTAAGTGAATTTACAGACAACTCAATGCCAAACAAAATGCCTACAATTTAAAAAAAAATTAAGTAAATGAAAAAAAATTGGGGGAGGGTTGAAACAGGGTTTTTTCTGGCTGTCCTGGAACTCACTCTGTAGACCAGGCTAGCCTTGAACCCAGACATCTGCCTGTTTCTGCCTCCTCAATGGGTTGAAGGCATGTGCCATAACAGGTCCTGCACAAAAAAAGTTTTTTAAAGAAGTCAAGCCAGATGATAGTGCCTTTAATCCCAGCACTCCAGAGACAAAAGCAGGTAGATCTCTGAGTTCGAGGACAGTCTGGTCTACAGAGTGAGTTCTAGGATGGCCAAGGCTACACAGAGAAACTCTGTCTTGAGAAAGAAAGAAAAAAAAAAAAGCAAGAATTCAAAAGAAGGGCCATCAAGATGACTCAGAGGGTGCTTGTTGTCAATAGAGACAACCTGAGGTTGATCCTCAGGACCCACATGATAGAGAAAAACAAATCTCATAAATTGTCCTCTGATTTGAACCTATATCATTCTTCTCTGACAAAAGTAAATCAATAATATATGTAATTATTTTTTTTAATTTAAACTAATCCTGAATACCATCTGGGGACAATGAATAAAGAGATATCATGTCACACTTTTTATGTATCTATTTATTTTATTCATTTTGTGTTTTACTATGCTTTTCTAGGGTGTTTATTTCTTTGTTTGTTTATTGGGATAGGTGTCTAACTGTGTAGCTTAGGTTGGCCTTAAAACTCACAGAAATCCCACTGCCTCTGCCTCCCAAGTGCTGGGATTGAAGGCATGCACCACCATGCCCAACGTTATTCACCTTTTACAGATCTACAGATTATGGAGGTAGCGAGATGACTCAGAGGTTAGAAGTGCTAACTGCTCATTCAGAAGGCTCGGGTTCTGTTTCCAGCATCCACCTGGCAACTTAAAACCATTTGCAAGTCTAGTTCCAAGCAACGTGCTGCCCTCTTCTGACCGCCGTGGACCCCAGGCATGCATGAGGTGGGCTTAATAAACGCAAGCTAAACACTCGTATGCATACATTTTTTAAAAAAATCTTTTTAAAATTATTTTTAAAAATAATAAAATCTACAGAATAGAGGGTTTTTTAAAGTATATTCAGCATCTTGAAGTTATTACCACTACTTAGTTTTCAATACACATACAAACTTATACTTGTTAAGAATTAGCTGCCTGGGCTGGAGAGATGGCTCGGTGGTTAAGAAAACTGGTTGCTCTTCCAGAGGACTCAGGTTCAATTCCCAACATCCACATGGCAGCTCACAGCTGTCTGTAACCCCTGTTCCTGGGGATCTGACACCCTCACACAGACATACATGCAATCAAAATACCAAGGTGCCTAAAATAAATATTAAAAAAAAAAAGAATCAGCTTCCTTCCCCATCCCAACCATAAGTAACTACTAATCCACTTTAAAATTCTTCCTTTTTAAAAAAGATTTATTTTCACTTTTTACTTATGGGTATACATGTCTCTCTGTGTGTGTGTGTGTGTCTGTGTGTGTGTATGTATGTCTGTCTGTGTGTGTCTGTGTCTGTGTGTGTGTGTGTATGTCTGTCTGTGTGTATGTGATGTGTGTGTGTCTGTGTGTGTGTTGTGTGTGTGTCTGTGTGAGTGTGTGTGATGTGTGTGTCTGTGTTGTGTGTGTGATATGTGTGATATGTGTGTTGTGTGTGTAATGTGTGTGTGATGTATGTGTGTCTGTGTGTGTGTTGTGTGTGTCTGTGTGAGTGTGTGTGATGTGTGTGTCTGTGTTGTGTGTGTGATATGTGTGATATGTGTGTTGTGTGTGTAATGTGTGTGTGATGTATGTGTGTCTGTGTGTGTGTGATGTGTGTGCAATGTGTCTGCATGTGATGTGTCTGTGTGTGTGTTGTGTGTGTCTGTGTGAGTGTGTGTGTGATGTATGTGTATGTGTATGTGTATGTGTGTGTGATGTGTGTCTGTGTGTGTGATGTGTGTGTTGTGTGTTTGTGATGTGTGTATCTGTGTGAGTGTGTGTGTCTGTGTGTGTGATGTGTGTGTGTCTGTGTGAATGTGTGTGTGATGTGTGTGTCTGTGTATGTGTATGTGTGTGTGATGTGTCTGTGTGTGTGTTGTGTGTGTCTGTGTGTGTTGTGTGTGTGATGTGTATGTCTGTGTGTGTTGTGTGTGTGATGTGTGTGTGATGTGTGTGTGATGTGTGGGGTGTGTGTGTGTGTGTGTGTGTGTGTGTGTGTGTGTGTGTGTGTGCAGGACACCAAAAGATTCCTTGAGCTAGAGTTGCAGGCAGTTGTGAGGTAGCTGCTGAGTGTGGGGCTAGGAATCCAATTCTGGACCTCTATAAAAACAGTGAGCCGGGCGTTGGTGGCGCACGCCTTTAATCCCAGCACTTGGGAGGCAGAGGTAGGCGGATTTCTGTGAGTTCGAGGCCAGCCGGTCTACAAAGTGAGTCTAGGACAGCCAGAGCTGTTATACAGAGAAACCCTGTCTCGAAAAACCAAAAAATAAAAATAAAAATAAAAAAATAAAAACAGTGAGCCCTCTTAACCCTGTGAGCACCATCTCCATATTGACATTTCCGAAGATTTGAAGTCAGTTGTCTTAAATAATTTATCACGTTCTAGATTTTTCTGTTTTCCTGTGAGTTTTAACTTGTCTCTCTACTCCCTGGATTTTTTCTGAATTGGAAATTAGGTCTAGCTTGGTAAGAATATTAGAATACCACTGGGCACAGAGGTACATGACTTTAATTCCAGCAGTGATGAGGCAAAGGGAGGTGGATTTCTGTGAGTTCAAGACCAGGCTAATCTACAATCTACATAACTGGTAGGGGTTGGACAGGTGCCTGTATTCTTTTTGTTGTTGTTGTTTTAGAGGGTTTTTTTGTTTTTGTTTTTGAGACAGGATTTCTCTGTGTATTCATGGCTATCCTGGACTCACTTTGTAGATCAGGCTGGACTTGAACTCACAGCAGTCCACCTGCCTCTGCCTCCCAAGTGCTGGGATTAAAGGTGTGTGCCACCACGCCTGGCTCATTTTTTATTATTTATTTATTTATTCATTCATTCATTCATTCAAGTTACATTCTGATCACAGCCCCCTCCTCCTTCCACCCTCTTCACCCCCCCCTCCTTCTCAGATGAGGGGAGCCCGGCCACCATCAGCCCACCCTGGTTCATCAAGTCGAATCAGAGCTAAGAGTATCCTCTTACACTGTGGCCAGACAAGGCAGCCCAGCTAGGGTAAGTGTTTCACGAACAAGCAATAGAGACAATGTCAGAGACAGCACCCCCTCACCACCACCCCAACTTCACTTACTAAGGGATCTGCATGAAGAGCAAGCTGTCTATCAGGGTCGGGGGGGGGGGGGCCTAGGTCCAGTCTATATATACTTTGGTTGGTGCTTCAGACTCTGTAAGCTTCCTGGGGCCTAGGTTGGTTGGTTCTGTTGATCTTCCTGTGGAGTTCTTGTTTCCTCCAGATCCCTCTATTCTTCCTCCCTTTCTTCTACAAGTCTCCCAGAGCATGTATTCTAATGTTAATTAATTTTCTCCCTGAGGTCTGCTTGCTGGCTCACTTACATGCATACATATATACCCATATGTTCCCACTCACATGCATATACACATACACATATGTATATGCAAAAAAAGCCCTAAATTATTTCTAGCCCTTCATCTGGAGGAATTACTATTGTTGTACAACTAGGTTATAAATGAAAAGGTTTTCCATATTAGGAGCTTGTTTTCATGGCTTTTTGAAGCATCTCTGGAGAACCAAAACAAACAAACAAACAAAAACCCTAGAGATTAGCTGGGCAGTGGTGTGCATGCCTTTAATCCCAGCACTCGGAAGGGCAGAAGCAGGCAGATCTCTGCGTTCTAGGCAAACCCGTTCTATAGAGCGAATTCCACAATAGCCAGGACTACACAGATAAACTGTCTCAGAAAGAATTGTCTTTCTTACCTATCTCTTTCACTCAAGCTCTCTAAGTAAATGTTCTTCCAGCTCTAAATCATCTGCAGAATTAAATCTAAGCTTCTTGGGCTGGAGAGATAGTTGAGAGTTTGACAGCACTGCCTGCTCTTCCAGAGGTCCTGAGTTCAATTACCAGCAACCACGTGGTGGCTTGTAACCACCTATGAGATCTGGTGCCCTCTTCTGGCCTACAGGCATACATGCAGACAGAACACTTTATACATATAAATACTTTTTTAAAAAGTGTTTACTGCTCAAAAAAAAAAAAAAAATCTAAGCTCCTTGATCTTAATTTCCAGTACCTTCTCTATTTGTCCCTCATTTCCCCAACCCCAGCACTGTTTGGTTGTTGTTCTTGGTTGGGTGGTTGTTTTTTAGTTTTTTTCGATACAGGTTTTCTCTGTGTAATTCTGGATGTCCTGGACTCCCTTTGAAGACCAGGCTGGGGTTAAACTCACTGAGATCCACCTGCCTCTGCCTCCTGAGTGCTGGGATTAAAGGCGAGCGCCACCACCGGACAGACTGAACTATTAACTATAAGCACAGAGGTGGATAGACACCGATCAGCCAAGCTTTACATCCTATTCAATAAGGTTAAGCTCCTAGGTGTAGCAGCCTTAAGGTGGGGTTGGATAATAGTATTAGCTTCCCAAATTATGGCTTTATATCATCTTGTATCTTGTATCTTCACTACTGATCTGCTAAAATCAGAGACCCTCTCCCCTATTAAAAAAAAATTTATAAATGTAAGGAATTTCCTTTGTTAGGGGAGTTGCTGATGGCTCCGCTAACGCGCTTTCTCTCCTAAAGAGTGTGGCCGGCATAATTTCCGCTCAAAGAACTACAAAGCCCGTGGGGCCCTTCGGCTAGCGCGCCTGCGCAGCGAGAACTTCTTCCATTGTGTTCCTCGTTCCCAGGCAAGACCCGCCCCGCGACGCTGTGGCTTGCGCTGGAAGAAGCGGAAGAAGATGGCGCTCACCAGGTGGGTTGTTGATTTGGGTCCTCGATACGGAAGGGTCCGGGAATACCCAACTTTTCCCTTTTTTCTGCCGGGTCTGTGAGGGCAGTGACCTGGTCTGGGGAGCAGAGGGACAGCGGCCAAGACTATGGCCAGAACCTCTCTCGGGCTTCCTTGGCGACTAGGCCGCGCCGAAGCCGGGGTCTTTCCTTAGGGGCTTCCCGGGTTGAGTTCGCCCCCTCCCCGGGCCGAGAGACGCGTCGTGGCCTCGCGCAGAGGAGCTCCTGTGTGCTTCGCGTAAGCCGCACGGCAGGTTGGCGAGCGCCCTACGGACCCCAGACTGAAGCTGGCTGGATGCTAAGCAGCGGCTTATTTATCCCTGCTGAGTAAAGCGCGCCAGTCTTGTGCGAGGCTTCCTACCCGCTTGTATGCTCTGGGCTTTCCCCTTTCTCCTGCTACTCTCTTTTCCGAAACAAAGATATATATATAATTTTTTTTGTAAAAAAAAAAAAAAAAAAAAAAAGTTGAGAACGTCCCAGAACCCACCAGAAAATTTTAAATTGGCATTAGTTGGGGGCTGCTGTTTACTAAACGTGCCGCTCCTCCACGCTTTAACTTTGGACCTTAGAATTTCTTTTGTACATAGAACCACCTCCGACTTTTGCTGTTCCTGGTTGCCTTGGGTTACCGTATGTAAAGTGCTCCCAGTCTTTAAGAAAAAGATGCTAAGTGGGAGATTTCCAAAAAGTTATGTAACTCTTAGTTGCTCCAAGTGGAAAAACTTTTCCATGCGAACTCAGCAGGAAAAGTCTGATTTTAAAGAAGGTCTAAAGAAAATATTTGTTTCAGGACATTGCTTTTCACCTGCTAAACCCACTTCTCATATTTTTCCTGGCTTATAACAGTATGAATCCTAAAAAATGTTTTGGTCACGGGAATTATAGTTCGTTGTCCTGCGTTGTTCTAGTTGTATAGAATGAAATGTATTTTTTGCTTCCGAGAAGAACAAGTCAATACACAGATGAAAATAGTGTAGACCTGAGGGTCTCTGAGTTCCAAGGCTAACCTGGTCTGTATAGCTAGTTTACGGCCAGAAAGAAAGAAAACAGAACAACGCCGCCCTGGTTAGCTTTAACTGCTCACTTAACGCACCTGGTTAAAATATGCCAGATGAGGAATTGATTGCCTTGATCAGATTGGTCCTGTGGACCTGTCTATAGGGGATTGTTTTTCTGACTAATAGAAGCAGGAAGAGCCAAACCACTGTGGGCAGCACTATTCCCTAGTCCTGAGCAGTATAAGAAGTGAGCAGCCGGGCGGTGGTGGCGCACGCCTTTAATCCCAGCACTTGGGAGGCAGAGGCAGGCGGATCTTTGTGAGTTCGAGGCCAGCCTGGTCTACAAAGCGAGTCCAGGACAGCCAGAGATATTCAGAGAAACCCTGTCTCGAAAAACCAAAAAAAAAAGAAGTGAGCAGAATCCAGTCTGGCAGCCAACAAGCAGCTTACATGGTGCCTTGCCTGCCTCCTTCCTTCTCTGCAAGAAAGCAAGTGCCTCTTGCTTTTCGTTTTGAGTGGGATTTCACTAGCTGCCTTGACATCCCTTGGTGGGTTTTAACTTGGAATTGTAAACCAAATAAGCCCCTCCACCTTTAATTTTTTTTTTTTTTGCCAGAGGTTTTTTTGTGTGTGTTTGTTTGTTTTATTTTATTAAGGTTTTTCAAGACAGGGTTTCTCTGTGTATCTCTGACTGTCCTGGACTGGCTTTGTAAACCAGGCTGGCCCTAAACTCACAGAGATCCGCCTGCCTCTGCCTCCCGAGTGCTGGGATTAAAGACGTGTGCCACCACACCCGGCTTTTGCCAAAGTATTTTAACAGCTTCAACAGCAATGAGACTAGCACTGACAGAGAATGCTTACTTGTGTAGTGCTAGCCTTAGTACAAAAAACTTAGAACAAGTTATGTGGACCAAATGTTACAGGTAGTAAACAGTTGAGTGTTCTTCATGCACTGTGACATAGATTAGTAGGATTATGAGGGGAAAGGTAGAATTTGAAATGGATGCACACAAGAACAATGTCAGGTGTATAGAGTATATTGTGTGCCTAACATAGCTATGGCAAAAAGTGAAGTCTCAAATGGCCAGGTTTGGGAACTAAGAGCTTTCAGTTAGCGTTCATTAGCAAGTTTTTTAATGTCCTTTATAAAACTAGCAAATATGGGCTGGAGAAATAGCTCAGTGGTTCAGAACATTGGCTGTTCTTTCAGAGGACCCGGTTTGGTTTCCAGCACCCAGATGGCAGCTCACAACCATTTATAACTGCAGGTTAGGAATCTGACACCCTTTTCCAGTCTCTAAAGGCACCGTGCATGTATGTGGTACATAGATACACATCCAGGCAAAGCATTCATGCGCATAAAAATGAAATAAGCTTATAGGCTAAACTCTGACACCTCTTCCCGAAAAAAAAAATTTTTTTTTGTCTGTTTTTTGAGCCAAGGTTTCTCTGTATAGTCCTGGAAGTCCTGGAATTTGCTCTGTAGACAAGGCTGGCCTAGAACCCTCAGAGATCCACCTGCCTCTGCCTCCCAAGCGCTAGGATTAAAGGTGTGCGCCACTACCATAAATTTTATTGATGTAAGGTATTGTCTTTGTTCTGCTGCCAAGTGGGTGGTTTTATTAAAGGACATGGTCACCTGAAATTCATCTCAGCACACCTCTGTACCAAATCTGAATAGAATATTTAATATTTAAAACAGTGGGACCCAGTTTGTAGCCATTGGAACAAAAGTGCTGGTGACCGGGTCTCGACAATTGTCATCGGAAGTACAGGCAGTGCTGTGGAATTGAGTCCTCAGTCTCCAGGGCCTTAATTGAATTTACTCCCTAGGTACCATCTTCTGGGGCATCATGTTTGTCTGGTCTGGGAAAGTTACTCCACATACATGGTGTCACGTGTTATGTTGACTATTTGGTGAGATGAAGTAAACTTCCTGTGTCTTTTTATTCAGTAATCTCATGGAACTTACTTAGTTCCATTAGGAGAGAGTTTACATGAGAAATAAGCATGCTGTTGGTGCTTTTGGTTCCACACGTTGGCTTCAAAAATGAAACAACAGCCAGGCATGGTGGCACACACCTGTAATCCCAGCACTCGGGAGGCAGAGGCAAGTGGATCTCTGAGTTCAAGGCCAGCCTGGTCTACAGAGCGAGTCCAGGACAGCCAGGGCCACACAGAGAAACCTGTCTTGAAAAACAAAAATAAAAGAAGAAGAAGCATAAGATGTGATTCCTATGTTCAGAATCCTCAGTCTATTAAATGAATAGATGATCGCAATACAGAGAGATAGGTGGTATATATATACATGGTCTAGAGAATTTTAATCCCAGCACTGAGGAGGCAGCTGGATCTACACAGTGAGACCCTGTCTCAAAAAAAAGGGATTAGGAAAGCACAGTAGAGTACTGTTAACATTCATCTATAATCTCAGAACTCTAGAGGCTAAGGCTAGATGGTGGCAAGTTCGAGACCATCCTAGGCTACCTAACTATATCTTGTTAAAAAACAAGAATCAGGAACCATCTGTTGGACTGAAAGGGGAAACTTCTGGGGGGAAGAGGGTGGAAGGGCGGGATAGGGAGGGGGAATAGGGAGGGGTTTGTGACTAAGATGTAACTTGAAGAAAAAAAAAATAAAGTATTTATAAAAAAAAAAAAAAAAACAAGAATAAGGAAGGGTTCTTAGGAAGCCATGCACTGGAGACTGACTTGTGTGTAACATATGGAAGCGCAGAACCCAGTAGCTTGTCAGCTGCCTAAGACGCCTGTTAGTTTTCCCTCTGGACAACCGAGGTGTACAAAGTGGTAAATACTGAGTGCCTCCGTAAACCACTGAAAAGCCTGCTCTCTGAGCAAAGGAAAGTCGCAGCTGGGTTGTGATAATTAGATGTTTCTAATTCTGCCTTTGATTTCCTGTAGCTTTTTACCTGCGCCTACTCAACTCTCTCAGGACCAACTTGAAGCTGAAGAAAGAGCAAGATCTCAGAGATCACGGCAGACCTCGCTGGTCTCCTCTCGAAGGGAGCCTCCCCCATACGGATACAGGAAAGGCTGGATTCCGCGATTGCTAGAGGTAAATGCGGGCTGGAATTCGTTACTGTACACTTGCAAATAAATTTAAACCCTGGAGCGTGATTGTTCACAGCAGTGTGATGGCAAGTTCTGAGAGCATGTTCTTCCTCCCAAATACTTCCTCTTGTTTGTTGTCATGGTTTGTGATCAGCACAGAATCAGTTTGCTTCTTATTGTGCTGAACTCTTGAACGTATACAGAAGAGACTAGCATACCTTTACAAATGTAGGCCTTTCAGACCGAGAACAGTAATGGGAGAGTAAGATACAGACAAAAGAAGGAGCAGATGGCCTGGCAGACAGCAGCTCTCACCGCACCAACCTGACAGTTTGAGTTTGATTCCATAGTGGAAAGAGAAAACCTGTCCCTGAAAAAATTTTAAAACCACTGTGGCATGGGCATGTGCCCACACTCATATCTATCTCGCTCTCTCTCTCTCTCTCTCTCTCCCTCTCCCTCCCTCCCTCCCTCCCTCCCTCCCTTTCTGTCACATACACGCTAATGATAATAAATAAAATTTGAAATTTTGTAAGGGAAAGAATCAGAGTGGGTTTTGCATTTGAGTTGTGTCCACCCCCACCCCACCTCCAACAGTGAAAATAAAATCATGTCATAACTGAGGAGATAACTTTCCTTCCGGAAAACCCCTGTAGTGTGTCTGATCTAGTTCTCTGTGCTTTTTAAATCTTCAGCTTGAGAATGTTAGCACATGCCTGGACATGATATTACATATGTACATTTTTAGGAGTATGAAAGTTAAATTTTGACTGATTTGGTGGAAGCAAAGAAGGATTTGGAATGATGCCTTTCATTCCTCTGATTTGTCTCCAAAGAATAAATTCCCTTGACAGCCCATGATTTCCTGATCACTCAGAATCCTACGCATAGGTCATTACGTATTTCTTTTCCCCAATTCCAAGGAAGTTTCCACATATTGGACCTGACCATCTGCCTATCTAGAGAGAAAAGGGAGTATTTGAGACTTAACCTATTGAGCTGGACAGATGGTTCAACAGTTAAGTCTTACATATATCAAATGATTTCCCCTTAGCTGGATGTGCTGATGCAGCCTTTTATCCCAGCACTCAGGAGGCAGAGGTAGGTGGGTCTCTGTGAGTTAGAGACCAGTCTGGTCTACATAGTGAGTGAGTTCTAGGATAGCCAGGGCTACACAGAGAAACTCTGTCTTGAAAACCGCCCCCCCCAAAAAAAGTTTTAATTTATTTTATATGTATGGGTGTTTTGCCTGCATGTACATCCCTGTACCACATTCAGGCAGGGCCCTTGGAGGTCAGAAGATGACTTTGGATCCTGTGCACCTGGAATTACAAGTGGTTATGAGCCACCATGTGAGTCCTGGGAACCAGACTTGAGTTCTCTGCAGCAAAGAGCAGCCAGTCCCCATGTAGCACTTTCTAACTAGTATCTTTGAATAAAATACTGCATGGCATCTTGTACAAAGCCTTCTGCACCCTGTCTCCTCCAAGCTTTCTATGCCTCTGCCCACCCTTCCTGTCAGGACTAGAAAGTGAGTGCCTAACAAGGCCCTCTCTGCCCTCCTGGAACATGGCCCTGGGTTTGCTTGCTTGCTTGCTTGCTTGTTTTGTCTCTATTCTCACCTGTCTTTGTGAATCCTGATTTGTGAAGGCCAGTCTTGCTGCTGTTAGTTAGAGATTTTGTTCTTGGTCTTGTTCTGGCTGAAATTAGTGAGGTACACAGTAAGATTATCCAGGAGGCTGGAACGCTTACTGTCTGCAACCGGAAGATGGTGGTGGCTGGCGTTATATAATTGTACTTAGTGTCATTTGTGAGAGGTTGTACATATGTTTTGAGGGGACTTTTCCCTGGATTACAGAGTGGGGACAGCAGGCTTCGTTTTCCATACAAGGGAGCCTTTGCACTTTATGGCATCTGGTGGCTGTTAGCTTTTATAGTCTTTTTTTTTTTTTTTTTTTTTTTTTTATTTTTTTAAAATATTTATTTATTATGTATACAGTGTTCTGTCTGCAGGTATATCTGCAGGCCAGAAGAGGGCACCAGATTTCATTATGGATGGTTGTGAGCCACCATGTGGTTGCTGGGAATTGAACTCATGACCTCTGGAAGAGCAGCCAGTGCTCTTAACCGCTGAGCCATCTCTCCAGCCCAGCTTTTATAGTCTTAATTGATTATCAGAGGTTTCGTGTATCCTGGTGGATCAGAGCAGTTCATTTGGAAATCAAACTCAAATGGCCAGCTAATCCAAAAATGCTGGGGATGCTTTGAGGGGAGTGACTGTACTCTGAAGAAGGCATTTTGTTCTAGTTTTCACAGTAAAAGCTATGATTTTCTGGCAGGCTTAATGACCACATAATGCTACAGCTACAGTTCTGAAGTGCTGATTATAGTCGGAGAACTCCAGCTAGTCTGAGCATGTGTCAAATGAATGGTCTGAGCACAGGAAGCACTTTTCTTAGGAAGACTTTACGTCTGCCTGATTTACAAGAAAATAACTCTTTTTCACTTTATTCTGTTGGTTTTCAAAGTTTTTAGCCATCTCCAATAAATAAGCATGTTTTGGCTAGGTAGCCACATCCAAGATCTAATGAAATCTTGTGTGAAAAAATCTTATAAAAATTAATTTATTTTTCAGTAAATACCTTCTTATTGATGAATTTCACTTTTTTTTCTAACATTCTTAGCAATATGGGTTGAGTATATCTTATGCAATATAGTTAGGACCAAAAATAGGAGTTCAGATTTCAGAGTTTTTTGGATTTTGGGATATTTACATAGACGTTACTGATTTCAAACATTGAGGGTAGCCAGACATGGTGGGGTGTGCCTTCAGTCCCAGCACTTGGGATTGGGAAGCAGAAGATCTCTGTGGGTTCCAAGCCAGCCAAGTCTCCATAGTGAGTCAGGCCTTGGTATGCATGTACTTGGGTGCACGCACCTCATACACTCACACAAGATAAAGCTTCTGGAGCCCAAACACCTGGATTTGCATTCTACATATATGCTAGGTGTGAGGTCTTTTTTTTGGTTTGGTTTGGGGTGTTTTTGGTTTTTTGTTTTTTGTTTTTTTGTTTTTTTTTTTTTTTTTGGTTTTTTGAGACAGGGTTTTTCTCTGTATAGCAGTAAACACTGTTCTGGACTCACTTTGTAGACTAGGCTGGCCTCGAACTCGCAGAGCTCCACCTGCCTCTTCCTCCCAAGTGCTGAGATTAAAGGCCTGCACCACCACGCCTGGTGGTATGAGGTCTTGAGGAGTCTTGTTTTTTGGAGACAAGGTCTCACACTATGTAGCCCCAGCTAGCCTGAAACTTATTGGACTGAAACTCACAATATCTGCCTGTCTCTGCCTCCTGAGTGCTTGGGTTAAAAGCATGTACCACCCCACCCATTACATTTATTTGTAAGCCTGAGTTTTTCTCTTATGAGAACACTCAAACATGAGTTAGGCTTTTAGAAATATTATTGGCAGAACATTCTTCTGTTTTAAAAATTGTAGTTCTTAGCCAGGCATGGTGGGCATGGCTTTAATCCCAGCACACCTTTGATCACAGCACTTAGGAGGCAGATTCAGGTGGATCTCTGTGAGTTTGAGACCAGCCTGGTCTACAAGGGGAGTCCAGGACAGCCAGGGCTACACAGAACAACCCTGTCTTGAAAAACCAAAAAAGTGGTAATGCACACCTTTGATCACAGCACTTAGGAGACAGAGGCAGGTGGATCTTTGAGTTTGAGGCCAGCCAGGGCTACAGAGAGAAACCCTGTCTGGGAAAAAATTAAACAACAAAAATCGTAGTTCCCATTCCTGTGTGATGCTATATAATCACTAATAGAGATGTGAGTCTGGGTGATAGTGGATGTGTTTTCTCAGCTGAAATAGGATCGCTTGAACTGAGGAGTTGGGGGCATTTTGGACAGCACAGTGGAACTGCCTTTCTAAAACTCACCCTCAATGGTCCATAAATTTCATTCTTCAAATTCACACAATTAACAACAAAGCCACTGGCTCATAGGGCTGGAGCTTTGTAAATTCAATGGCCATTAAAGCCAACCCAAACCAATGACTTTGGGATTTTTGTCTCATGAATTCAAGATGAAATTCACAGACCACAGAGAGTGAGTTTTAGTTAGGAATGTTTTATCACGAGCTCCTAAGCAGGAGGGAGCCCACTGTCCTGTAGCTAAGAAGGCTTCCCTGGATGGGTTTGAGCTGGTCAGTCCAGTTTCTGCTCCAGTCACATCTTCAGAATGGCTTCCAGGAAAGGAACACCCCTTTAGGGGAGCAGAAATAAGGACAAACCAGGCTTTCTTACATTCTTACTGCATTGTCTGGAGAGGGAAGACCACTTGCTGCTTTTGCAAGAGGACCCAGTTCAGTTTCCAGCACCCATGTCAGGAGGCTCAAACTACATGTAACTCTAGTTCAGGAAACCTGATGCCTCTTCTGGCATGTACACACATGCACCTTACCAAAAAGAAAAAGAAAATTATTCCCTTAGAACTTCCTGTGTCTGCTTTCTCATCATTGAGGATTTCACTTGTGTAAATTCTTTACAAAGACTGTCCCAGCCACTCTACTGAAGGTATGAAAGTGCCTCTTCCCGGTACCTGCATAGTCTTCAATGGTACTTCCCACACTCAGAGCGTTTTTTTTTTTTATACCTTCCCCACAAGATGAAAAGCTTGCTTTTGTTTACTGCCATCACTCATACCTAGCGTAGATTTGATAACATGAATGATGAATACTCGCTGCTAAATACTCTTTTACTTCTTTTCTTATGCTGCACAGGATTTTGGAGATGGAGGTGCTTTCCCAGAAATCCATGTGGCCCAGTATCCACTGGATATGGGGCGGAAGAAAAAAATGTCGAATGCACTGGCCATTCAGGTGGACCCTGAAGGGAAAATTAAATATGATGCAATTGCTCGACAGGGACAGTCCAAAGACAAGGTAATGTCTCCTTGGTTTTGATTTTTGTTGTTGTTTTGCTTTTGTTGTTGTTGGTAAATATTTTGTGAAGTTTTATTACATTTTGTGGAAATAAGTCACTTGCCGTTTTGGATTATGTAAAAATAACAGTGAAGTTAGGGCTGGAAAGGTGGTTCATCAGTTAAGAACACTCATTCTTGCAGAGGAACCAAGTTCATTTCCCAGCACCCACATGTAACTCTAGTTCTGGGTTATCTGATGCCTTCTCCTGACCTCCAAGGGCACCAGGCATGCACCTAATGTACATACATAAATGTTATGCAGGCAAGCATTTATATACATAAAATAAATAAATCTTTAAAAAAAAAAAAAAAGCAGTGACGATAAGAGCTCTCACTGATGCCAGGGCCCCTGCTTGGTGTGCATAGGACTCTGGGTTTGAGTCCGGCAGCAAAATCAGTAAAGTACAAAATACACTAGATAGCTGTGAAATATACTAGATTAACTTCATGACCAGCAGTGACATCGTGCCTTGGAATTCTACACCAATTGGTAATAGCTGCTCTCCCCCTTTGAAACATTCTGAACATATAGCCCAGGCTGGCCTTGAACTCAGATCTTCCTGCCTTCACCTTCCCTGTGCTGTAGGCATGCCCAGCAGTAATGGTTTTTGTACTTAGGTTTTGTTTGTTTTATATTTCAAAAAGTTACTTGATATTCCAAAAGTACTACCAAGCTTGCAAAAGTCAGTAACCTCAGAGAGATTTAGGAAAAATCAGCTTTGTTTTTGGTCTTGTTAGAGGTGGAACCCAGGGCCTCATGCATGCTAGGCAAGAGTTCTGCACCTGAACTGTGCCTCAGCCCAAAATCAGCTTTTACTGTTGTCTGTAGACAACAGTTCCCTCCATGTACATGAGGAACATTTAAACAGACGCTTGCTTTCTTTAATTTTCATGGGTTGTACTGGCAACACAACCCAGGAAATCTGTGTGTTTACTGCATCTCGGCTCCCCACTCAGCTACATCCCTGGTTCCTACTTGAATGGTTCATCTGGATGTCACACAGACTGCTTTTGCCACCTGTATTTAGTAGCTGAAAAAGGAATCCAAAAGCCGGGCGGTGGTGGCACACACCTTTAATCCCAGCACTTGGGAGGCAGAGGCAGGCGGATCTCTGTGAGTTCGATGCCAGCCTGGTCTACAAAGTGAGTCCAGGACAGCCAGAGCTGTTATACAGAGAAACCCTGTCTCAAAAAAACAAAAAAGGTAATCCAACAACCCGAAATAGAATTTAAGACAGTCTCATCCCAGTATGACTCTGTTCAGCTGAGGGGCTGCTTTGAGTTCTGGTTCCCTTGTAAATAATACTGGATAGAAGCAGAGGATTTCCTTAGATCTGGTGGTGCTAAGAAGCTATCGCAAGTCTTCAGTAGCTCTTTTCCTTTCCTAGACTTTAGTTTGACCCTCTAGAGCAGTAGTTCTCAACCTGTAGGTCGCAACCCCTTTGCAGTCACATATCAGACATCCTGTCTATCAGATAGTTACATTACAATTCATAACAGTAAGAAAGTTACAGTTATGAAATAGCAACAAAATAATTTTGTGGTTGGGGTTCACCACAACATGAGGAACCAAGCTTTAGGAAGGTTGAGAACTACTGCTATAAAGTCAAGACCATTGTCCAGTGTTAGTGGTGGGTATACCAGGGGGGAAAAAGACTTCTTATTTGAAAAAAGTCTGAGGCCATTGATCTCTGTGCATGTAAAACTTAGTGCTAAGACAGTCCTAAGAGAAACCTTAGAGGAAACGTGTCTTGGGATACACTTTGATGGAGCTGAATGGACCTCAGTTATATCTTCAAAGCCATGACGTGTAGTCCTCCTCCTTCAGCTATTGTGTGGACAACGTTCTGTGCATGACAGTACCTAAAGGAATGTCTTTAGTCCCTCGTCCCAACTCCAGCAACTTCAGCTGACCTTGTGATGAATCCCATGTTGTTAGCTTATTTATATTATAGACGACATGGTGCATATGTTGAGAGGCTCTCCTTCCAGTCAGTCCTATTCTTGTCAGCACGGAAGTTGGATGACTTGCTGCCTTCTCTTTGTTTTAAAGATGTTCTTATTTTTACATGTATGAATATCTGTGCCTGGAGAGGCCAGAAGAGGGTGCTCCTATGCCTGGCCCTGCTCTTACCTTCAAGGGTATAACTGTAGTTTTCAGATGACTCCTTCCAGCCATGTTGTCTACTGAGATATGCTGAGTTCTTCAGCACATTTGGTTTTCAGGCTGTAGAATGTGGGGGTTTATAGTAACTATAGTCACCACAGAGGAATCCTGCTCTTCAGATGTCCTTCATTCTGCCTTGTAAGATGCTAGAATCTTACTGATGCTTGTTTAAAGGATTATTAACTTTGGAATACCCAAATAAGAAGCAGCAAATGGCTCTTACGTGATTCATTAGTATTGAGACTGTCAAACATACATGACGACTCGGGAGCCATTTACCTAGAATCCCCCTGTACTGTTACTGTGTAAAAGTGATTAACTCTTGGTAATCTCAGTGTTTTCTTCTATAATATTAGAGAATTTTCAGTTTGTGGTGGTATAGATTTTCCCACCCTGAAAAGAAACAAAACTTTTGAGGTTGGTTACTGTCTATATGATCCTAATGCACTGAGGCTTACTCTCCTCGTTATTATGTGCTTCAAGGTTCCTTATAAAATGAACACTCATAACAGACTGTGTTGTTGATGGCTCACAGGTCAGTGTTAAACTTGTGCTAAATCCTCTCTTCCCCAATCCTTTTCATTCTTAAAAACAGTAAGCTAGACATTTCAGTCGATAGCTCTGAGAAATCAATGCCTTGTATAGAAAGTTGTGAGCCAGGCACACCTGAGGTCACAGCTATTGGAGAATGAGGCAGGAACTGTGTTGATCCTCAAAGAATTCATAAAGTAGGCCTAAAGTTGAGAATAATTCATTTTTGTTTAAAGATTTATTTATTATGTATACAGAGTTCTGTCTGCATGTATACCTGCAGGCCAGAAGAGGGCACCAGATCTAATTATAGATGGTTGTGAACCACCATGTGGTTGCTGGGAATTGAACTCAGGACCTCTGGAAGAGCAGTCAGTGCTCTTAACCTCTTAGCCATCTCTCCAGCCCCGAATAATTCATTTTTATTTTTTAGATCGTAGTCAATTTACTACGATCTAGAATCGTTTGGGAAGGGAGCTTCAGTTGAGGAATTTGTCTAAATCTGGTTGGGCTGTGGGCATGTCTGTGGGGGATTATCTTGATAATTGATAGAAGTCAGCCTATTGTAGGCACCACCATTCCCACCAACCCAAATAGAGGGGTTCCTGCAGTATGTGAGACGGGAGCAAGCTAAACGGAAGGAGCCAGCAGAGATTCACTTGTTTCTCTGCTTTTGACTGGGAATAATGTGACTAGATAATTGAGTTTCTGCCTTGATTTCCTCGGTAATAGACTCTGACTTGGAATCGTAAGCCGAATAAACCCTCCCTCCTGAGTTTTTGGTTTCTTTGTTTTTGTTTTTGTAAATCAGGCTATCTCTCACAAAGACAGAAATGAAACTAGAGCACACATACAAATATATCTTTGTTTTACTCTTGTAGAAGAAAATATTCTGGGTTTTTTTCTTTTCACTTGTGTTCACTTTCCTACTTTGTGAATAGAATTGATTTCAGAAAACAGAAATATTATAAATAGGATGAGGTCAATGGAATTTTCTAGGCCCAGTGAATTTGGAAATTATCTAGTAACCTGACTTAAATTCTGATGAGTTTTTAATCTAAGATAATGGTGCTATAGGCAATTTATATCATCATTAATTTCAAGTTCTGGTGAGCCTCAAAAATAGAGATCACTGATGCATAAGATTTGTTGGCAGAATGTATTTGGATACTGACTTGATTATAAGATCTCAAATAATTTAAATGCATAGGGTCAAGGGAAAGTGATTAGCTTGGAGCCAGGGCAGCAATTTGTGTATGTATTTTAAGCTCCTTTAGTTTTAAAATCTAAACGACAAAACTGGGTGTCCTAAATGTGTAAATATGCTCAAAGGACATGATGACATCTAGAGTGACTTAATGAGGTGGCCTCTTTCCATTCTGTGTGCTCCTAAGCCCGCCTGTGTTTGACCCCTTTAGGTCATTTACAGCAAGTACACTGACCTGGTTCCCAAGGAGGTTATGAATGCAGATGACCCTGACCTGCAACGGCCTGATGAAGAGGCAATTAAAGAGGTGACTAGGAGCTGATGCCTGTGATTGTTTTAGGTGACTTTATGTCCTTATTAATTTCCAAACCACTCAGCATGGTGCTTCTCACTTCAGATAACAGAAAAGACAAGAGTAGCCTTGGAGAAGTCCGTGTCGCAGAAGGTTGCTGCAGCCATGCCCGTTCGTGCAGCTGACAAGCTGGCTCCTGCTCAGTATATCCGGTATGAACTATGCTGGAGGAGTTAGTTGCATATTGATGGGTGGGATTTTTATGGCTTTCTCATCAAGCTACAAAGCCAGTCACAAATGCAGTCTTAAAAAATGACTTTTGCCGGGCGGTGGTGGCGCACGCCTTTAATCCCAGCACTTGGGAGGCAGGCGGATCTTTGTGAGTTCGAGGCCAGCCTGGTCTATAAAGTGAGTCCAGGACAGCCAGGGCTACACAGAGAAACCTTGTCTCGAAAAACCAAAAAAAAAAAAAAAAAAAAAATGACTTTTGAAGCCTATTGACTCTTGTTTGCCGAAGTTTTTAAAAAAACCCACTTTAAAATGTTAACTGCTGGGCTGGAGAGGTGGCTCAGAGGTTAAGAGCACTGGCTGTTCTTCCCAAGGTCCTGAGTTCAATTCCCAGCAACCACATGGTGGCTCACAGCCATCTACATTGAGATCTGCCCGGGCATATATGTAGAGCAAATACTGTATACAAAATAAATAAATTTAAAAATGTTTTAAAAAAAAAATGTTAACTGCTAGCCAGGCGTGGTGGCACATGTCTTTAATCACTGCACTCAGGAGGCAGAGGCAGGTGGATCTCTTTGAGTTCAAGGCCAGCATGGTTCAAGGCCAGCCTGGTCTACAAAAAGAGTCCAGGACAGTTAGGGCTGTTACAGAGAAACCCTGTCTCAAAGTGGAAAAAAAATATATTAACTGCTAGCCGGATGATGGTGGTGTGCACCTTTAATCCCAGCACTCAGGAGGCAGGTGGATTTCTGTGAGTTCGAGGACAGCCTGGTTTATACAGAGAGCTCCAGGATAGTCAGACCTATGCAGAGAAGCTTGTCTCAAAAACAACAACAATAAAATATATGTTAACTGTGGTAAGCTGGACAGGGTGGCACATGCGTAGGCAAAGTCATTTGGATCTCTGAGTACTAGGCTAGCCAGGATTACATAGTGAGGCCCTGTCTCAAAAAAACAAAAATAAAAAACAGATGTTAGCTGTTACAATTTTCAAATGGATAACTTGGGTTTTGATCTTCATATTTTTAGAAAACCATTTTCTAAAATTATTCATATAATTTCCAATTATATGAATAAATGTTTGTGATGCTGCTAAATGTTAAGGGCCTCACTGGACTGTCTGAGGAATGACTGAATAGATGGTAAGGGAGAAGTTGGAGTCAGTAGGGCTCTTCTGCCATGGTGATCTACAGCGTAGAGTTAGTCAGAGACAGCTGGCTCATGTGATGGTAGGAGTGCTATCGTGGCTATTCTTTTCCTTTTTTTTTTTTTCAATTAATTTGTTTGTTTATTGTTACTTTATGTGTATGGGTGTTTTGCCTACATGCCCAGTACCTAAGGAGGCCAGAAGAGGGAGTCATAACCCCTGAACTGAAGTTGCAGGCAGTGGTGAGCTGCCACTTGGGTACAGGGAATTGACCCCGGGTCCTCTGGAAGAGCAGTCAGTTCTCTTAACTGCAAAGCCATCATTCCAGCCCTGGCAGTTTTTTTCCATAATGTATACTTAAAAGTAGATGCTAGTTTTAGACCTATAAAGCTGAGGAGGTATATTTCCCAGGTGGGATATGGAGAGGATGAGGAGGGACACCGCTAACTGCTTGAGAGCATGTTTTGTTTGAGATTCTGTTCCTTTTCTGGTCTCCTTCTGGCTGTCCTGCCTAAATGTCTGGTGATTTTATATCAGTACTTCCTGAAAAGAATTGAAAGTGTAGTCACTTGGGACTGTAATAGAAGATAAATGCCGACCAAAAGCTTGAACTAATTACACCTTTATTTTCCATCTACTCTTTTTAGCTACACACCATCTCAACAAGGAGTAGCATTCAACTCTGGAGCTAAACAGAGGGTTATTAGGATGGTAGAAATGCAGAAAGATCCAATGGAGCCTCCAAGATTCAAGTAAGTACAAGGCTTCAGAAGGATGAACTCCTGCTGTTCTTAAAGCATCAAATAAGAAAAATGTCCCGCGTGTTCATTAACAGGTGAATAGATAAGCAAACGTTGGCACATCAGTACCTGGAATATTACTGTGCCAAGAAAAAGAATAAATTACTACAATAACATAGATGAGTCTGAAAATAATTATGCTACATGAGAGAAGCCAGTAACACAATGTCATGGCTTCTGTGTATATAAAACCCTAGAAAATGGGGTCAACAGAAGGCTCAGGGAAAAGACACTTCACTGCCAAGTCCAGTGATCAGAGTTCAGTTCCTAGGATTCACATGGCATCAGGAGAGAACCCACTCCTGCAAAGTTACTCTCTGACCTCCATGCTTCCCAGGGTTCATGCATACCCCTTTGTCATACAGAGACAATAAATTAATTTTAAAGAATTCTAGAAAATGGCAGTTTTATCCTTAGTGACAGACAGTCCATTAGTGGTTGCACATGGAGAAGGAGGTGGTGACCGAGAAGAAGGGAGAGATCCAGGACATGCAGAAGTCGACATGATGAGGGTGCTCATTGTCTAGAATTATGTATCCAGGTGATCGGTCGGGTTGTATGCTTCATGTGTAATGAATTGTGTGTCAGTTACATTAATTACCAGGAGCTCATGGCACTGTGCGGTGGTGCACTGTGAGGTGAGTGCTGACAATGGCCACAAAACCAGCATGAGGTGTCCCATGAACATTCACTACAACAAAAAACTAAAATGAGAAGGGAAGACTTGGGACCTGATAACTGAAAAACGACGAGGACCTGTGCTGATTACTTGCTTTATTTTGACTTCTTTAGGATTAATAAGAAAATTCCCCGGGGCCCACCATCTCCTCCTGCACCTGTAATGCATTCTCCTAGCCGGAAGGTAAGCCTTGCTACAGTCAAATCTTACCCCTCGTGATCTTAGTTTTATAAACAGTCCCTCTGCCTATAGGTGCATGTCACCATGATGATTAAACTGTCATTGTTAATGTGTTTTACAAGATCAAATATGGAACCAGTTAAGACTACGAGCACAGTGCGCGTAGGAGAATATGTGTAAGTGGTTTACCACCAATAACTTGACCTTTGCTTTGAGGGGAGTGAACAGGGTCTGTTTGGCATATGGAAGTGTGAGTTTTCATCTGAAAGCTGCCACACTGCCCTACTTCTCCACGTCAGACATGTTTAAGTATGGAGGAGTGCTGTCCAGCATTTGTAATACCCGAAATCCTCTCCATCCTTCACACTAGCCTTCCTGTGGCTAGATTCCATGCCGGGAGCACAGTGTGCACTGCTATCCGAGGTTTGACCACAGCCGACTGTCCCTGTGTTGGCGGCACATGAGGATCTGTCTTTGGGAGGGCCTTACTTTATGTTTTAAGTTAGACTGTAGTAAAATTGTCTCCCTCATCTGCTTTTCAGATGACTGTAAAGGAACAACAAGAGTGGAAGATCCCCCCTTGTATTTCCAACTGGAAGAACGCAAAGGTGACTATGTTGTTGGTCTGTTAGTACCGTTCCTGGGGACAGTCTTTGAAGCCTTGGCTTTTCACTTAGCTAAACATTCACAGGAAGAAATTACAGCTGCTGAGAACATAGATAGCATCTGAGACCCGCTGCACACCAAAAAAAAAAGACAGTTTCATAGGATGTTTTAAAATACACTAGAAATGTTGCTACACAGGTCACTTGAATACCTTGTAAAACTCTTGAGCTGTCAGAAGCACATAGACAAGAAAAAATAAGAGCAAAATACCCTATTGATTAAAGATGTAATTCAGGAAGGTCAAACTTCTAGGTTAGAATTATTTCCAGAAAAAAAATTAAACCAATCTCAATGTTCACATGAGAAAGAACAGTGAGAGTGTTTGGGAGGAGGGTGTTTCACTGCTTTATTTCCAGCTCTTCTGCTGTGTAGCATTGCTGTTCACTGTTGTTGGTTTTTCTGCTGTGTAGCATTGCCGTTCACTGTCTTGCTAGGCATGCTGTTACATGCTTTTGATCCCTGCACACATGAAACTGAAACAGGAGGATGACAAGTTGAAGGCTACTTTGGGCTACATAGCAAGATCCTGTCTAAAAAAAAAAATAATAATAAGCCCTAAAAGTAAAACCTGTATATTGTAGAGCATGATGGCACTCTTGAGGCAGAGACAGGTGAATCTCTGTAGGTTTAAGGCCAGCCTGGTCTAATGGTTAGTTCCAGTACAGCCAGGGCTACACAGAGAGACCCTATCTTAAAAAACAAACAAACAAACAAACAAAAATTCTGTGTATCTCAACTGCCAGAACTTCCAGCATTTAATAAGAATCTGTAAAATATAGGATACATTTCCTAATTCCTAACCCTTGTAGGCTTGGAGTTGTAGTTCATGGTTCACGTTGATGGATGAAGGCAGCAACTTTTAAGCCATGAGTTAAATATAAAGTTATGTGTTCATCCTCCACTGCAAAGGCCATTAGGCCCTCTTATGTGGGTTTATTTGTATCTGTGTAACCCGTGATGTGTTGAGATGATTCTGAAACACTTTGGATCTTTGTTTATTTATAGACTCTTCTCACATGAGAGATTCTCTTTGTTTTTGGTTTAGGGGCCACAGTCTCACTTTGTAGCCTAGAACTTGCTGTGTGGGCAAGGCTGGTCATGAAATTGTAATCCTCCTGCTTCAGCCTCATGAGTGTGGTTGTAGACGTGCTGCACCACACCTGGCTAGCACTGAGTCATGTTAGGAGACAGTGAGCTTGAGAGTAGTATTTAACTGACAAGTTAGAAATTGAGAAAAGTAAACTGAGGCTTGAAAGTTTCATAGATGTTCAGCATATTCCCTGGGTTCTGGCAGTTTGTCTGCATTCTTATGGCTTGATTTTACTCCAGTTTGAATATTGCACAGTGACTTCCTTTTACTGTGATCCAGTTATTAGCACAATTACTTTTTAAAGCTCGGGCTCTTACATCCGACTGTCGGTGTTCCAGTCTTAGTTCATCCACGTGCTGATTCTGTGAACTTGCCACCATCCCCTCAGCACCACCCTGTCTTCCTGTGAAATGGAGAATGCTGTGTTTCCAGCCTCACATAGCTACTAGGGTGATTAGACTGTGAATCCTCCGTGCAAAGTATTTACTGCTAGTTGTTTTCCTTAATTGCGTAAGAAGAAATGTGAGAAATACAAACTTGAGTGGTTCTGAAATGGGCATACGCCAGTTAGTGTTCCTCGGTGACTGTAGGCCTCTGTGCTGACCTGCCTGCCTCTGCTTTCACTTTAGGGTTATACAATTCCGTTAGATAAGCGGCTGGCTGCTGATGGAAGAGGACTTCAGACCGTCCACATAAATGAAAATTTTGCCAAACTGGCCGAAGCGTTATACATTGCTGATCGAAAGGTTGGTCTTTTATGGTCTGCTGAGTGAGCTCACACCTGTCTACCTCGGGCACTAGAGAGACTGGGACTTGTGTGCGTGCTGGTGACAACGGGGGCTAGCTGCAGCTCTGCACGGAGCCCCACCAGCAGTGATGATCCCCTCCTTCACCACATGCTAGAGTAATGGTTTCCTAGGCTGACCTCATTTTGTGAAGACTGTCGGACACTGTTGTACATTGCATAGTCTTATCTATTTCAAATGTAGATGTGTTCCCCAAAAGAACAGTTGTAGGGAAGGGTAGATAACCATGCTGATTAATGCTGCATGACATGGCATTCATGGTATTGGCTATTGATGTAGACAAATGCTGTGTTAATATGTACACACACTTACAAGTAGGTTTTTTGTCATTTACTAAAATCTTTCAGATATAAGCTAAGGTTTCATCTTAAGGTAAAGTCATAGTTAAATTTTTAGTAGTTTTGGTTTTTTGAAATGGGATCTGAGTTTCAAGCTCAGGCTGTGCTGGAACTCACTGTGATCCTTCTGCCTCAGCCTTCTGAGTTCTAGAGCTCAGGTGTGCACTTACCATGCCCAGCTACATTTATTTACCCATTTACTTACATTCTGAGACCGGATCTCACTGTGGTTCAGTCTGGTTTGTTTTGTTTTGCTTTTTGAGACAGGGTCTCTCTACATAGCCCTGGCTGTCTTGAAACTCAGTATATAGACCAGGCTGGCCTTGAACTCAGAGATCCACCTGCCTCTGCCTCCCAAGTACTAGGATTAATGGCATGTGCCACCTACCACTTTTGGTGCATCCCAGTCAGGTTTTGAACTCATGGACTCAGATGATCTTCTTTGTGTTGGGTGCTTGCTGTTGTGCTCCACCAATATTTCATTTTTAGAATGTTTCTGAGAAAGCATTATAACACATTTGACTTATAAAGTCAACTGGAGTCACTGTGGTACCATGCAACCATTTAAATATTCACCAGAGATAAAGGGCCAACCTTCCAAAGTCATCTGGTCTTCCCAGTAGCGACAAATATGGAGTGTGTGTAATTCTTTCATGTGGCAGACTTTAGTAAGGTGTTCAGTGATATCCCATGACGTGCTCTACTTAACATCTCACTTCACTAAACAGGCTCGTGAAGCTGTGGAAATGCGAGCTCAAGTGGAGAGAAAGATGGCTCAAAAAGAAAAGGAGAAACATGAAGAGAAACTTAGAGAAATGGCCCAGAAAGCCAGAGAGAGGAGAGCTGGGATCAAAACCCATGTTGAAAAAGGTAGACACTCTCATTTTGAAATTTACTTTGTAGACAATGTATATCTCATTTTACAAAGTCACCATGTACTCTGTGTGTGTGTGTGTTGGGGGTTACAGCATACAAAAGTAGTCAACCTTTTGCCTCCATATGAACACATAATGTGCATGTGCACACACATACCCATATCAACATGTATATATAACACAACAACACAACACACCAAATCTTTTAACAGAATGTAATAAAAATAGAACCATGTACAGGTTCTTGTTGGAGTTTGCTGGCTTGCCAGCCTAACTAGATTTGTGAGCTAAAGCTAAGAAAATTTTAGATACTTCAGAAATAATGCAGAAGTGAGGTGTGACTTCCTTATTAAGCTGAACTAGGAAAAAAAAGAAGTACTTTTTTTTTTTTTGGAGGAGTGGTTTTTTTTTTTTGTTTGTTTGGTTTTTCGAGACAGGGTTTCTCTGTGTAACAGCCCTGGCTGTCCTGGACTTGCTTTGTAGACCAGGCTGGCCTCGAACTCACAGAGATCCGCCTGCCTCTGCCTCCCAAGTGCTGGGATTAAAGGCGTGCGCCACCACGCCCAGCTAAGGAGTGGTTTTTTTAACACAGGGTTTCTCTGTATGACAGCCCTAGCTGTCCTGGAACTAACTCTCTTTGTAGCCCAGGTTGGCCTCAAATTAACAGAGATCCACCTGGCTCTGCCTCAGGAGTGCTGGGATTAAAGGCGTGTGCCACCATGCCTGGCAATTACAAACAGCTGTGAACTGCCATATGGGTGCTGGGATTTGAACTCAGGTCCTTTGGAAGACCAGCCAGTGCTCTGAACCACCAAGCCATCTCTCCAGCCCTAAAATGGGAGCGTATACTAGACAGTCTTAGTTTTAAGAAATATACAGCTGGGCGTGGTCGCGCACGCCTTTAATCTCAGCACTCAGGAGGCAGAGGCAGATGGATCTCTGAGTTCAAGGCCAGCCTAGTCTACAAAGTGAGTCCAGGACAGCCAGGGCTCTATTACACAGAGAAACCCTGTCTCGAAACACCAAAAAAAGAAAAAGAAATATACAGTTGGTCCTCTGTATCCCTAGGATCCACAGCCACAGACTGAACCAGTTATGGCTGAAAGTATTTAGGAGTCTGCTTAGAGCTCACAAATCTAGCTAGGCTGGCAAGCCAGCAAACTCCAACAAGGACCTGTACATGGTTCTATTTTCATTACATTCTGTTAAAAGATTTGGTGTGTTGTGTATGTATACATGTTGATAAAGGTATGTGTGTGCACATGCACATTACGTGTTCATATGGAGGCAAGAGGTTGACATTGTCATTGCTTAGTCGCTCTCTGTATTTTTGAGAAAGGGTCACTGAACCCAAAGCTCCCTGGTTGGCTGAGTAGGTGAGTTTCAGCCTTTCTCTCTCCCTCCCCGTCCCCCCTCTCTCCTAGAGATCCACACTCAGGTGCCCATGCTTGGACCTTGGACCGCAGGCACTTTACCAACTGAGCCATTTCCCTGGTCTTTTCTGTGTTTTATCATGACAATTTTCAAACATAAGAGCTGAAAGCAATTCATGGTGAACTCCCACCTCTACCTCTCTTCACCTAGATTCTGTGGTGTGTGTGTGTGTGTGCATGTGCGTGTGTGTGTGCGCATGTGTGTGTGTGTGTGTGCGTGTACATGCATCTACACGTGTTCTGCCAGCTTATATGTGTGTATGAGGATGTCAGATCCCTGGAGCTGAAGTTCCAAACAGGTGTGAGCAGCCATGTGGGTGCTGGGAATTGAACCCAGGTTCTCTGGAGGAACAGACTGTGCTCCAAACTGCTGAGCCACCTCCTCGGCCCCTGTGGTTAATTTTTAGAAAACAAGTAGCATCCCTGACTTTCCTTCATCACCTGTATGCTACCTCGCCACGTCAGTCCAACTTTCTACCTAGGTGCATTTCACGTAAATTGAGGGCAGCTGATGTAGGTGGCATCAGTCCATAAACTTGGATTTAAGTTGACTGCAAGTAGCCTTAAAGGGCTAAGTGACGTAAAGAAGTGGCGGTGCACACCTGCAGTCCCAGCAGCAGGGAGGTGGGGATGTGAGGAGCCAGAGTGTGAGGCCAGCTGGGCCATACAGTGATACCCTGTCTCAAAAAACAGAAAAGTGAGGCATTGTCTGAGGCTCAAGAGCCTCTTGTATGAAATATGAGTAACTAGTGCAGCAATGAAGTGATGTTTAACTGTGTCCACAGAGGATGGAGAGGCACGAGAAAGGGATGAGATCCGTCATGACAGGCGAAAAGAGAGACAGCATGACCGGAACCTTTCCAGGGCAGCCCCTGATAAGAGGTGGGCCACGACTTACATAAACGCAAGCTAGGAAGAAGGGCGCTTCTCTAGCGTGGTAATGAATTAGCTATTAATTTTGTCCATCTCAACCGCTTTGTCTTGACAGAATTGACTCTCCCCAGAAGGTAACTTGTTCGTCCTTCACCTTATGTAGGACTAGTAATTAGTATTGAGAATGGCGGGGATAGGAAAAGGGAATCCAGATCGTGTCTGTGCAAAAGGAGAGAATAAAATTGTTTTTGTGTGTGCTTTTACCTACTCCAAGTGGTGGGAAAATCTGGTTTCATGCCTGTGTGTTGATGGGAACACAGTGGCCATTGCCTTAATGGCATCTATGCTGTGTACTGTGCCGAGTGCAGTTGGAAGAAGAGTAAGTTTTGAAAGAAGATTCTGGACTCCCATGAGTAGTTTACTTTAAAATTCAGGGCTGGAGAAGTGGCTCAGAGGTTAAGAGCACTGGCTGTTCTTCCCAAGGTCCTGAGTTCAATTCCCAGCAACCACATGGTGGCTCACAGCCATCTA